>BQNB010013854.1:35419-76349 GCA_026074375.1 Tanacetum coccineum
GCTTCAAATCACCAAAAATCACCCTTTTGAATGTTTAAGCTTGGATTTTCTTGCACAACTTGGTACTAGAAGGCTAAAACTACACTAAAAACACTAACTTTAACACCACAAACGTGAGAATCAAAGAAAGCCAATGTGAAAACCATAAACCTTCAAAAACCAAATTTTTGATTAATTCTTCTAAGAGAAACGCACATACAATCTAAGTAATCATCCCATGTGCTCTGATACCAATTGTAGTATATTGAAAATCATAACACAATCACGGATTGATGTGTAGGCCGATTTCTAGAGAGAGAAAATAGGATGTTCAAGTGAGAGAAAATCACTTAGTGTGTGTTTGTTATACAATGAACATCCAACCCCTCTCCATGGCTGAGAGAGGGTTTAAATACATGAGTTATTAGTGCCCTAAGTGGGCTATGGAGTGGGCTAACATGTGGGTAAAGACCCGGCCCAACGCTATAAGTCATACAGTAACTAAACGATAAATATTAAGACTACGAGCTAACCTATTCTAGACATAACACGGGGTGACCGAGTCTTTTTCATGATCCTAGCATAAGCTAGTCAAACTGTCATTTCTTTTGTGCTTATTCTGTGCTTATTTCTAAGATTCAGTAGTAAGTTTTTTTAAAAATTTCTTATTTTCATCTGTTCTTTAAGTTTTTCCAAAAAGTTTTGAAAAATAAAAATAATTTGCAAAAAGAGAAGCCACAGGTTTGACCCTGTGACCTCTCCCTTAGCACACACACGCCTCAACACCACACACACATAACCATTGCACCCTTGGGTCTTTTCTGTTAGACCCTTGGGTGCTTTAATACTTAAGGTGGTTTGGCAGTTTAAGCTTATTAGCTTATAAGCTTATTTTAACAGCTTATTCATCTAGCTTATTTCAAGTTCTTATTTTTCTTATATTAGTGATAGCTAAAAGTACTTTTCCTGAATTTTTTAGTTTTTTATAAACTAGTTTACTATTTTTAATATTTTATTTAGATTAAAACTGTTTTTAATTCATAAAAAATTAATTAAAAATCAAAAAAATATAATTCTTTTTTCTAAAATTATTTTTTAATCATTTAGGACCTTTAAAAATTAAATTTGCATTTCTAGGGTTAAAATTTGATTTACTTGCTTAAATGTCGCGTTTTTAATTTCCCATTAACGTTTTCGTGCTTTATTTTTAAAATGATTTAATTGTTTACTTGTTATTACTTGCTTTTACGTGTTTTTACGTTTTCATTATTAGAAATAGAATCCAATTCAAATCTTTGAAATTATTCAAATACGTGATCACGAGCTTAACCTCGATTTTCAATTCGCACCTCGTCGGGATACCACTCGGGAAGGTTTTGAATTTTGCTTTGGTCAAAAGTAATCTTCTAGAATCCTCACGGAATACTTAGCTTATACTATTATTGCTATTGGGTATTTAGAATATATATTTAAGTATATATAGGCTAAGTAACTAGTAATCACCCGCCCATACAAGACTTGTAATACTTAGATTCAGACATAATTCCATGTAAACAACATTGTGACGGGTTTTGTTAACATAGCAATTATAATATCAATCCTCATATTACAAGTCCCACCCATACAAGACTTGTAATACTTAGATTGATACATAATTCCATGTAAACAAAATTATGATGGCTTTCGTGTAATACGATATTGCATAAGGTTATGAAAAAATACTTTTAAAGAGAAAAGTTTTACTTACATTGTCAGAGAATGAAGTGAGACCATTGTGCAACTCATAATGTCTAAAAAAGTAAAATGAGACCGTTGTGCCACTCACAATGTCTTAAGAAATGTTCTGGTATTTATATAAATAACTCTTATATAAATGCATGGTATACGCAAAGGATGTAAGCATATATATATTATATATATGAGTATGTCATGTAAGCACTTAATGTAACAAGTAATGTAAGTAAGTAAGCAAGTAGTGTGTATGCACTCTAAAAATGTTTGATGTGATGCAATGTTTGTGAAAACGGTTATAGTCTAGGTAACACATGCAACCTAGTTCTTTATAACCAGTGCTTTGATACCAATCTATAACACCTCCAAAAATGTGTCGCATCAGAAATATGTCCGGGGGCGTTACTTCATAATACAACAGCACAAGATCAAAAAATGATAACGACCTCTAAACGTTTTGTTTGTAAATTATCTCGTTGATTTTCTTGAAATTGATATAACATTTGTCCCATAATTGCATCACAATGAAAAGCTTGAAAGCAATACAACGAGATTTGATCATTTGTATGTAAGTAGAAATCTATGGATGAAATCTTGTCAATTTAGACTCCAATGCACATTAAGTAAGCCAAGCATCTAATTCACCTGAGAAAAACATGCTTAAAAGGGTCAACATAAAGTTGGTGAGTTCATAGGTTTGTTTAAGTATAAATGTTGCACCAAAGATTTGAAAAGTGTGTATGACCATTTCAACCCTTATAATAGTCACAAAAATGCACGTATGAAAGTTGGACCGCAATTGTTCAAAGTATGCATGATAATTAAAATTATCACAAAATGTTTCAAGTATGTATTGCCCAGTGAGTGATTACGATTACTCTAAGTTCATAACTGAAATAATGGACATGTGCTCATTCCGGGTGCCCTACCTAGCACATCCGAGCATTGACGTAATGGACATGTACTCATACTAGGTGCCTTACCTAGCACACCTGAGCATTGACTTAATTGACATGTACTCATACTAGGTGCCCTACCTGGCACACTCGAGCATTGACTTAATTGACATGTACTCATACTAGGTGCCCTACCTAGCACACCTGAACATTGACTTAATTGACATGTGCACATACTAGGTGCCCTACCTGGCACACCCGAGCATTGACTTAATTTACATGAGTATGAAAACGAGTTTGTAATCGATCATGTAAATAAGTTTGTAATCGTTCATGTAAACGAGTATATAAATGAGTTACAAAATAAAGTATGCAATCAAGTATGTAGAAGAGTATGTAAAAGAGATTGTAAATGAATGTGTAAACGAGTTTTAACGAGCATGTATTCTCCCCCGAGATTTGTAAAGTAAATATAAAACAAGTGAAAGAGGGGCTATAAACTCACCTCGATGTCGTAGAACGAATGGCAGAAATGCACATATTAAGCACAACACAAACGGAAACTGGAACGACTCGACCAAGGAGTTGTGGTTTATCTTAACGGCTATGACCCACTAGCCTAGGATAATGTATTTGAGTTTTCCGATGGATAGTTACATGAACACGACACGTTGATAAAAGATTTAGATTTAAAGTTGTAATAGTTTGGTGGTTGGTTAAATAAAATAAATTAAAAAGTAAACGCAAAGTATGTAATATATTCCGTATATATTACATATGAAAAATGAACAAGTATATAATTCGTATCGTGAAGTATATAACAAAGACAAACAATCAAAAGAATAATTCGAAGTGTATATAATACACGGCGTGTATTATATATAAGAAAATGACGAGAAAAGCAGAATAGTCAAAGTATACAATACTTTGCAAGTATTATATAAGAAACGTGAGAAAAATAATTGAAACAAAACATTTCGACACGTGTTCGGAAATCCCCAATTTAATTAATAACAGTTCTCGTATAAAAGTAAACGCATGTTTTAAAGTTACGAATCATATAAACGATGTTTGTAAAGCTTTTACAAAAGTTATGATTTTACCTTCTAGTCAGGAATTTATAAAATATTATTTTATAGATTAGTATTTTGTTTCCTTGACAGTTTTAGCTACAATAGTTATCTCATTTGTAAAAGTATAGTTTTCGTTTATTCACCGGGTTACCGTTATCGTATAATTACGAATTAATAAGCTTAAAGACTATATAACTTCGTCCTTTTATCGGGTTTCTAAAGTAATAAAAATTATAGTGAAAATTACTAAGTATAAAAATTTATAGAAATTTCGGCATGATCTATTCGTTTATAAGATGTTTCCCATTTTTACAAAACTCAATGTTTTTCACTTTTCAATCAATCCGTGTTGCAAAATACCTGTTTTTCAATATATGTCTAAACTAGACAAAATAAATAACACGAATAAGTAAAACCAAACACCCCCGCTGGCTGCTAACCAGCAAACCAAACACCCTAGATGGGCTGTAAAACACAGAACCAAACGCCCCTGTTGGCTGCAAAACGCAGAACCAAAATTTTGGTTAACAAGAACACAAAAACGAAAATAATAATTAACACATTTATTTAACCATTTACCACCATTAGATCCGGTTCATATATTTATGAAATCTTACGATATATTGATTAGTCGATTTATATAAACCAAACGCACCCTAAAGGCTGTTTCGCAGCCAACCAAACACACCCTCGTGGTGTTTCTGTCAACCTAAACGCACCCTCGTGGTTTTTCTGCTCACCCAAACACACCCCTTACGGTTTTTCTGCTCACCCAAACACACCCCTTGCTGTTAAACAGCCAACCAAACGCACCCTATGCTGCTAAACCCAGATCTAAACACCCCGTTGGGGGTGTTGCAAATCCAAACGCACCCTTTTGGTGCTGATAAGGAAAACAAACGCACCTTTGGTGCTGAATAGAACAACCAAACGCACCCTTGGTGCTGAACAGATCAAACAAACGCACCCTTGGTGCTGGATAGAACAAACAAACGCACCCTTAGTGCTGAATCGATCAAACAAACGCACCCTTGGTACTGAATAGAACAAACAAACACACCCTTGGTGATGAATCGATCAAACAAACGCACCCTTGGTGCTGAATATAACAAACAAACGCACCTTTACGGGTCGTTTTTAAAACTACACGCACCCTTGAGGTGGCTGGGTGAAGGGTGGTGCATGGTGGAGATAGTGGCTGGGCCGCGATGGCGGTGAGGATGGCGTCGGTGGAGATGATGGTCGCGAGGTGGTGGAGGTTACGTTGGTGACGAGATGATGATGGTGGTGTAGATGGTGTGGTGGATATGATGCGGCTGTGGAGCCGAAGGCGCTGAGTGGCTGCTACGCTACCAGTAGCCGGGCAATGGTGTGTGGCGTTAAAGAATTGGAGTGCAACTGTTGTTCGCGATGGTTAGAGGTGCTACTAAGGTAGGGCAGTTGTTTGTTAATGTTTTCTGGTGGTAATGGACGGAGTGGCGATGATGTAGATGGTGGCGGTGTCGGGTTATGCTGGCGTTCGGAGAGGGGACGTCTGGTGGTGTCTCGGAAAGACGCCTGAAAAGATGACGGCGCCGAAAAAACATAAGTTGTGATGCTAGGAATGCAAGAAATGAAGAAAAACCCTAATGTCATTCTATTTATAGCATAAACCTTAAAATAAATGTGGAATGTATAGAAAAGATGTGGGTTAATATTGTAAATGTCATTAAAGGGACTGAAAGTGTAACTTTTGTTAATTAATGGTCCGTGGGGACAGCGTTTAGAGCCACTAACTTATTATTTAAAAACAAACGAAACGTACGCCATTAGCTTTCCAAAATAATTTTCCAACGAAATTGTAGGAATTTACAGACTAGTTTTTCATTAAATTTATTATAACATTAATAAAAAATGATTAATATTTATTTGTTATAGCTACTCGGTTATCACGGCAAATCACGGCACGATTTATCCGTAAAATGAAACTTTAATTTAAATATTCGTGTTTCATGATAACATTTTTGAATAAAATGATCAATAATTTATTAAATATTTTTATTAAATAAATTGTGATAATTAAATATAAATTTAATTATTCTTGTGCCGGTACGCGATGTGCGGTATTCAAAATTTTACGAGGGTATTTTAGTCACTTTCTGCTTGGTTTCGGATCTCGGAACAACTGAAAAGTTTTCCGGGAATGCATTTTTGATAAACGCAAGTATACCCCATAATAATAAAAAACCCCTCATTTTGGCGGGACGTTTTTTGATAAGCCAACTAGGATAACATCTATCTCCTCGTTTTTCAATCATATAAGTTTAAAAAATAAATTTGTAAATGAGATATATGTAATCATAATTATGATTTATTATTTAACTATTGTTCTAATAATTACCGTTACGCGGTAACCAAATATATTTGACAATTACAAGGTCAAACATACAAAAATTCAAGTCGGACCCCAAAAGACCAAAGGGTAAAATAGTCCATTTAAAATTCCAAAAAAATGCTGTTGTCACATTTCTATACCAAGGACTAGTCAACAGACCACTTGTGAAAATCCTTAAGATAAGATTAGCTTCTCGGGAAAGATCTTGGTTAAGACTTTGAATAAGTCCATAAAGTTTTAATGGGAAAAATGTGTTGTACGAAACTCAAGGTTGCTAAATGTGTGCTCTTGGTCCCCTAGGGATCGCCTTAGCACCGAAAATATTATGGAGTGAGGGTATGATACTATTAGGTTTTTGATAACTTATAAAATATCTAGTAAAGTTACAAGTTATAATAGGATAAACTTTTAGGTATAAATGAAAAACTTGTAATGTGTAGGTATCTAGATGATTTATTTTATTGTACCATTAGACCACAATGTTAAAATTGTTTGGAAGATATATAAAAACTTAGAGTAATTGATTATAAAAATGGGTATTAGTTGAAGCGTAGAAAAGGTTTTGGTGGGTTCAGTAATGTCTAAACGTACTTTAATCGCGAAAACGTAAACACTTGTACATAACCAAAGAAAAAAATAACAAGTCTACAAGTATTAAAATTATCCTCTAAATAATTATCTTACACTTGCTTGTCGTAAACTTTTATTTGTTTGGTGCTCGTTTACGTTAAAAGTTTGATTTTAGTATACGCGATTTAGCTAAACGTTTAAAATTAAAAGCAAACGCGCTACTTAGACTAAAAAAAAAGTATTGGATTAAATGACGACCGTAAAAAAATGACATGCTAAAATACGGATTGTTTACAGTCTCCTCCGGTTAAAAGAATTTCATCCCGAAATTCAGGTTGAGTTTGCCTACCGGAGCGGTGTAAATGAAGAGGTGTGGGTATATATATATATATATATATATTATATATATATATATATATATATATATATATATATAATTATACATGAATAGTAATTCTAATGGTTATGAACAGTAACCCCAACGGTTATTTCCTCCTTTTAAATACCAAATTTTAATCCTCTATTTCTCCATACAACACTTAATCTTTCACTTAAATTTTCTCTTATCTAATCCTCAAAAATGTTGCATATCATTTACACTCTTGCGATGCGAGCGTGATAGCACATGGATTAAGTGACGCATTTTATCTTTCCTATGTCCAATACGAAGAATAATTAGTATCTGGTCCTTATTGCTAGCGATATCACGCGCCAGTCAACGATCCTTGCAATTCTTGGATCTCTTTTTGTGAAGGAATAGATATTAATGTTAGGGAGGGTTGTAATAAACTTTAATTCTTTTTGTTCTTATGTAACCTTATTTCTAAAGTTATAAACGGATGTTGTGGCAATAAATCTATTTGTTATTTTAATTTATGTCCTTCGATAATTTCGTTACCATGCAATAAAACTCGTTTGCATTCCTTTTAAATTCGTTAACTTGAAGCGTTCCAGATGTTGTTGCGTTGGTTGTAAATATTATATATTGCGACCAAGGCTCGGCTTCTAGTGGGCTTATTCGTTCCCTTCAGCTTAACGTGTCGGTTAAATTTTTTTTAGGGTGATAACGAATTTATATCTATGGTGGTGTCGTAACTACTAAGTTCTATGGTATTACGAATAAGAATAACGTTTGAAAATAGTGATTGGTATATTCCTTAATGGCGAGTTAAACTTGTTAGAGGAATTATCCTAGTGTAACAAGGGAAGCGTCTATAATATAGGACATAGTAATTTTGTATAAAATGATGTTCGACTTTTATAAAGTACGAGGGGGTGTAAAAGTTTACTAAGTTATATGATTATTAGTTTGTTCCTCGTGTAAATAGATTTTATGAATAGTAACCCCAAAACTTGATATAAATAGAAAATTATTTCTTGATGAGAAATTTTAAGGTGACTACTCTCAGCATGGGCATGGCTTCTTGAATTATACATAGTGAACAGGCCTGTATAATTAAGGACTAACGATGCAATGCTCATTTTCGTCAAAATTGTGTTATAATTTCATAATAATTGTGGGAGTGATTTGAAAAAAAATATAGAGAGTTAAAGTAGAATTGACGTTTTCATAATGCGTTAATTTGATAGAGTGCTGGAGAAATCATACAGTAACACTGAGCACAAATAACGAGCACCAAACAATTAGAACACCTAAGGATGAAAAATGTCTAAGATAGAACCCACTTAGATACACAATGCACAGCTATGCCACAAACTCTTATAAGCATCTGATCATCATTCTCAATGTAATTTATGGTCTTGATGGTTTTTCTCCTCCTCCTAAGTCAATACCTCAATTTCACGTGCTTCAGTACCTTCAGCTATGGTTTTCAAGGTTCCGGTTCTACATAACGGGCATCACCTTGTAAGCACATAGATTCCCACTTCAAACAAGTGAGGATTCTCTTAATTGAATGTTAGTAGCATAAAGTACTCCTATAGTCCTCAAAGGTCACTTGCCAACCACTAAGCAGTAAGCGCACATATAATAGAGCACTGGACATAAGTGATGACACTCGGCACATATTGCACAATGGTAGAGTACCAGCATACTCCTTCTTTCAACCAGACCCATCTGTAAAAGCAATAGCCAACCCTTGCACCTTAGGATTATGAGTATTAGCAATTAATGTATCAAGATTCCACTTATTCTCAGCTTACGCTCATCAAAGTGCTGATCTTCTTGTCCCATCAGTCAGTTTCAAATTCAAGTTGCATCCTACATGTATTTGGCTTAGATCCATCACACTTTCATGAATCATGTCGGTCAACCACCACATACTTCTCGAATCTATCGACTCTCAGGAAACATCCTACAACACATCAATGCCAGTCTTCCTGAAAAGTGGTTATATCTACCACATCGGTAAACCCAAAAAACCTTCAGGTTCTCACATACAACTCAATTTCTTTAACCACACGGCCCCCTTGGGCGGTACTTGTCGGTCATCATCTTTTTAGGTTTGTCCAGGTCATTGCATACGCAACATCGTGACCAACAGTCCTAACGTGGGCGTTCCACCATGTTAGAGCACTTCGAAGAAGAGTACAAGCGGCAAACTTGATTTGGTTTTCCACAGTGCAGTTGCTTATATGGAACACAGTTTCTATTCTTTTAAACTGCTGAGTCAACTCGACAACTCCTTTAGTACCCTTAAAATATAGGGGTTTGCATTTCATGAAATCTAAGTAAGTGCACTCACGAGCAAGAGGAGCTTGTATCCTTACACCCGTTCTCGAATTATGGCTGTCATTGCCATTCATGCTTCTGACAGCGTCACGTGCTGCCAATGCATCAGAAACGCCTTGGTCGATCAATGCCTTAAGCTGGGCGTTGGTGACCGGTGTGGTGGTGGTGGTTGTTGTGGCTGGTGATGCCCTTGTAGTTCTTTTTTTTGGTGCCATTTTATTTAAAATCACAAGAAAATATAATACACGTCAGATTTCATAAAATTATAAACGCGACATGACTGCTATAATAATCAAAATTAAACTTATATAAGTATATTATATAAGACCAGTAGTAATATACGTACTATAATATAAACACGTATATTAATCATGTAAGCATCTAGTATGACCAACTAATGCAAACACATAGTGTATGTATGTCCCGTGAAAACCCCTTTGAATGAATATAATTTTTGAAAACGGTTATAGTCCAGCAAAAACATTTGACCTGGTTCTCTATAACCTTGGCTCTTGATACCAATCTGTAACACCCCTAAATTGGGTCGCAGCGGAATAATGTCCGGGAGCATTACATCTCATAATAACAAACAGCACAAGGTAGAGAGAACGACCTTTAAAATGATATGGTCGTTTGAAAGTATATCTCGTTGATTTAAAACCAAATCTGAATTTGTTAAAACGTTGGTCCCAATTTGCATCAAAATGTAAGACTGTAAATGATACAACGAATTTTTTGTAGAAATCATGAATGTAGTCTTGTAAATTTTGACTCCAATGCACATCAGTTAAGCCAATCATCTAATTTACCTAAGAAAAACATGCTATAAAAATGTCAACAATAAAGTTGGTGAGTTCATAGATTTTAGTAAAGTATAGAACGTTGAACCAAAGTTATTTTCAAGTATGTATGAATATTTCATCCTTGTATAGTCCCGTCAAAATGGTAATGTATGAAAGTTAGAAATCAAATATTGTAAAAAAGTAGCCATAACCAATTCAATCCCGAAAATAGTCACAAAAAAAGGTTATGTGTAGTTGGACCAGCCATTGTTCAAGTAGTATGTTTTTGCCACATATACAAGACAACGTAAATATTCAAGTGTTGTATAAAACAATTGATACGATTAACTCTAAGTATTATGAAACTGCTGGCTTAGGATACTACATATGTAAGCCACTTATCAAGGCACCGTAAGTGTTCATGTTCGTGTAAAATGTTGTGACTCAGACATGCTATAACGTTCATTCCTCCGGTGAATAGCTAATCACCCGAACGGGCTGTCACACCTGAATAGATCTATTTCATAACATTCGCACTCACCCTCTAGATAATTCACAGTTCAATCCGCTTAAGCTAATCCATAATCATTCGGGTAAAAGTAAAGTAATGTCCTTGTTTTCAAAAATAAGTGAAACACTATAAAGCATATGTAATTACGTCCACAAAATAAGTAATTGAGTATGTAGACTAGTTTGTAAAATGAATTGTAAATGCACATGTAATAAATTCAAATCAATCACGTAAATGAATTTGGTAACAAGCATGTCCTCACCCCAAAAGTTGTAAAGTATATGTAAAATAAGTAAAACGTGGGGATATAAACTCAACTCGAGTGTGAATAACAAAGTATATCAGAAAATGCGTCACGAAAGTGCCCGAATGCAACCTAATTAATTATAGGTCGTATGAGTAATAAGTACTTTGAATAACTAACACCATAAATAAATTTTCCATATAGCCAACATCACCATCCTAATTGTGTTATTTTGTGAAATAACATTTATAAAGTATAAAATGTTATAATTACACTTTAAGTGAACATGGCGTAACGTCCCCGTTTATAAGCCGTTTTGTACGTATTCTTCTTATACGTCACAGCTTCGTATTATAAAGATATATCAAAATATTACATTTTAATATTTTGAGTCCTCTGGCGAACAATACTTTTTACTGTTCATGGACTTTTATAAAATTATTTTTATAAAATTAATCATCGTAAATTCGTAATAGTCGTATCTTTATCGTTTTAAAACTCCGGATTTTAGCTATTCTTTCTAGTACGTCTTCGTATTAAAAGTTTCTATCTAATAATGATATTTCCAAAAAAAATACCTGATGTTGAACATAACTTTTATAAAAATATATTTATAAAAATTATTTATTTATCCGTAAACTGTGAATATTCATATCTATATGCGTTATTGAACACAAAAATTATGATTCTTAATGTTTTGGAATCCTAAAAATATGTGAGTGGTGATGATGTTGATGGTGGCGGTGTGGGTGGCTGGCGTTCGGATGGGGTCGGCTGGTGGTGGCCGGAAGTCGCTAGAAACTCGCCGGAAAAGATGACGGCGCCGAAAACTTAAGTGTGTGTGCTAGGGTTTGCAAGAAATGAAGAAAAACCCTAATGTCATTCTATTTATAGCATAAACCTTAAAATAAATGTGGCATGTATAAGAAAGATGTGGGTTAATATTGTAAATGTCATTAAAGGGACTGAAAGTGTAACTTTTGTTAATTAATGGTTCAGGACTCGTTTAAGCCACTTAACGGATGATTTAAAACATAAAACTTTCGCCATTGCGTTCCAAATAATTTTTCCACGAAATGTAGGTATTTACATGACTAGTTTTCATAAATTTTTTATAACATTTATATAAAATGTTTATTATTTATTTGTATAGCCATCGGGTATCACGGGTACATTTTGTCCGTAAAATGAAACTTTAATTTAAATATTCGCGTTTTAAGACAACGTTTTTGAATAAAATGATCAATAATTTATTAAATATTTTTATTAAATAAATTGTGATAATTAAATATAAATTTAATTATTCTTGTGCCGGTACGCGATGTGCGGTATTCAAAATTTTACGAGGGTATTTTAGTCACTTTCTGCTTGGTTTCGGGTCTCGGGTAAAACTGAAAAGTTGTCCGGAATGTCATTTTATGATAAACGCTAGTATACCCCATAATTAATAACTCATTTTGGCGGGTCGTTTTTGATAAGTCAACTTAGGAATAACATCTATCTCCTCGTTTTCAAATCAAATAAGTGTTAAAAATAAATTTGTAAATGAGATATATGTAATAATAATTATGATTTATTATTTAACGATGTTCCAAAAAATTACCGGTTACGCGGTAACCATTTTTATGTGACAATTAAAGGTCAAAAGATAAAAAGTCAAGTCGGACCCGAAAAGTCAAAGGGTAAAATAGTCATTTAAAATTCCAAAAATTGCTGGTTGTCACATTTATATACACAAGGACTAGTCAAAGACCACTTGTGAAAATCCTTAAGACAAGATGAGGATTTCTAGGGAAAGTCTTGGTCAAGACTTTGAAAGTCCTTAAAGTTTAATGGAAAAAGGTTTGTACAAACTTAAGTTGCTAGTTTGTGTGCTCTTGGTCCCCTAGGGAACACCTTAGCACCAAAAATTTGGGGGAGGGAGGGAGTACTAGTTGGTTTTTGATAACTTATAAAATATCTAGCAAAGTTACAAGTTATAAGTTGGTAACTTTTAGTATAAATGTAAAACTTGTAATGTGTAGGTTCTAGTTGATTTATTTTATGTACCATTTGACCAACAATGTTAACATGGTTGAAGTTTTATAAAAACTTTGAGTATTGGGTATAAAAATGGGTATTACTTGAAGCGTAGAAAAGTTTTGGTGGTTCCGGGAATGTCTAAACGTACTTTATCGCGAAACGTAAACACTTTACATAACCAATAAAAATAACATGTACAAAGTTTAATAATTATCCTCTAAATAATTATCTAACACTTGCTTGTCGTAAACTTTTATTTGTTTGGTGCCCGTTTACGTTAAATGTTGATTTTTAGTATACGCGATTTAGCTAAACGTTTAAAATTAAAAGCAAACGCGTACTTAGACTAAAAAAAAAGTATTGGATTAAATGACGACCGTAAAAAAATGACATGAAAATACGGATTGTTACAGTCTCCTCCGGTTAAAAGAATTTCATCCCGAAATTCAGGTTGAGTTGCCTACCGGAGCGGTGTAAATGAAGAGGTGTGGGTATATATATATATATATATATATATATATATATATATATATATATATATATATATATATATTTATACATGAACAGTAATTCCAATGGTTATGAACAGTAACCCCAACGGTTATTTCCTCCTTTTAAATACCAAATTTTTATCCTCTATTTCTCCATACAACACTTAATCTTTCACTTAAATTTTCTCTTATCTAATCCTCAAAAATGTTGCATATCATTACACTCTTGGCGATGGCGAGCGTGATAGCACTCGGCATTTATCTTTCCTATGTCCCATACGAAGAAGAATTTTAGTATCTGGCCTTTATTCTAGCGATTCTCGCGCCCATCATCGTCCTTGCTATTGGCGTGGATCTCTTTTGGAAGGAATAGATATTATTGTTAGGGGAGGGTTGTAATAAAACTTGTATTCCCTTTTTGTTCTTATGTAACCTTATTTCTAAAGTAATAAACGGATGTTGTGGCAATAAATCTATTTGTTATTTTAATTTATGTCCTTCGATAATTTCGTTACCATGCCTAGTAACTCGTTTGCATTCCCTTTTAAATTGCTTTAACTTGAGCGTTCAAGATTTGTGGCGTTGGTTTAATATTTATTGTTGCGACCAAGGCTCGGCTTCTAGTGGGCTTATTCGTTCCCTTCAGCTTAACGTGTCGGTTAAATTTTTTTTAGGGTGATAACGAATTTATACCTATGGTGGTGTCGTAACTACTAAGTTCTATGGTATTACGAAGACGTTGAAAATGGTGTATTGGTATAATCCTTAATGGCGAGTAAACTTGTTAGTGGATCGTCCTAGGGTGACTAGGGATGCGTCTTGAATTTTGGACATAGTATTTTGTATAAAATGATGTCGACTTTATATAGTACGGGGGGTGTAAAAGTTTACTTAGTTATTATGATTATTAGTTTGGTTCCTCGTGATAAATAGATTTTATGAATACGCACCCAAAACTTGATATAAATAGAAAATTATTTCTTGATGAGAAATTTTAAGGTGACTACTCTCAGCATGGGCATGGTCCTTCCTGAATTATACATAGGTGATCAGGCCATGTATAATTGAGGACTAACGATGCAATGCTCATTTTCGTCAAAATTGTGTTATAATTTCATAATAATTGTGGGAGTGATTTGAAAAAAAATATAGAGAGTTAAAGTAGAATTGACGTTTTCATAATGCGTTAATTTGATAGATGCTTGAAATCATTCAGTACAACGAAAATTTAAGAGAAATACAATGAGATCTCCTAAGGAGATAAAGTCTAAGATAGTTCCAACTTAGGATTCACAAGGCAAAGCGAGGAAACTTTCTCTTTTAAGCTTTGATCTCATCTTCAATGTTGTTAGGGTCTTGATTGGTTTCTCCTCCTCCTAAGGCATACAGCATTCCACGTGCTTCAGTACCTTCAGCTTGGTTTTCATGGTTCCAGTTCTTCAATTTCGGGCAATCACTCTTGTAGTGCCCTTGATTCCTACTTCATAGCAAGTGAGGTTTCTTTGATTGTTAGTAGCAACAAGACTCCTACAGTCTCAGGTCAAGTGGCCAACTCTCTTACAGTTTGCGTACTTTACAGTGCACTGGCCATTGTGATGAAACTTGCACTTGTTGCACATTGGAAGAGTTCCAGCATACTCCTTCCTTTCACCAGACCCAGCGGTATAAGCTATAGCCATCCCTTGCTTCTTGGGAGGTTGTTGTTGAGCTTGATTGTTGTTATCAAGTTTCCTCTTATTCTCAGCTTGACGTTCAGCAAAGGTGCTGATCTTCTTGTCCATCAGTTCAGTTGCAAATTCAATTGCATCCAACATGGTATTTGGCTTAGATGCCATCACACTTTCGTGAATCATGTTGGGCCAACCACCAACATACTTCTCGATCTTATCCGACTCTTCAGGAAACATCCTAGCACACATCAATGCCAGTTCCTGAAAACGTTGGTTATAGCTTACCACATCGGTACCCTTAACCTTCAGGTTCCACATTTCAACCTCAAGTTTCTTAATCTCGCCCCTTGGGCGGTACTTGTCGGTCATCATCTTTTTAGGTTTGTCCAGGTCATTGCATACGCAACATCGTGACCAACAGTCCTAACGTGGGCGTTCCACCACGTTAGAGCACTTCCAAGAAGAGTACAAGCGGCAAACTTGATTTGGTTTTCCACAATGCAGTTGCTTATATGGAACACAGTTTCCATTCTTTCAAACCACTGAGTCAACTCAACAACTCCTTCAGTACCCTTAAAATATAGAGGTTTGCATTTCATGAAATTTGGGTAAGTGCACTCACGAGCAAGAGGAGCTTGTCTCCTTACACCCGTTCTCGAATTATGGCTGTCATTGCCATTCATGCTTATGACAGTGTCACGTGCTGCCAATGCATCGGAAACGCCTTGGTCGATCAATGCCTTAAGCTGGGCGTTGGTGACCGGTGTGGTGGTGGTGGTTGTTGTGGCTAGTGATGCCCATGTGGTTCTTTTTTTTGGTGCAATTTTCTTCAAAATCACAAGAAAATATAATACACGTCAGATTTCATAAAATTATAAACGCGACATGACTGTTGTAACAAGCAAAATTAAACTTATATAAGTATATTATATAAGACCAATAGTAATATACGTACTATAATATAAACACGTATATTAATCATGTAAGCATCTAGTATGACCAACTAATGCAAACAAATAGTGTATGTATGTCCCGTGTAAAACTTTTGTATGATGCAATGTTTGAAAATGGTTATAGTCTAGGTAAAAACATTTGACTTGGTTCTCTAAAACCTTGTCTCTTGATACCAATCTGTAACACCCCCAAATTGGGTCGCAGCGGAATATTGTCCGGGAGCATTACTTCATAATACAACAGCACAAGGTATGAGAGAACGACCTCTAAATGAGTCGTTTGAAAAGTAATCTCGTTGATTTAACCAAAATCTGAATTTGTTATAACTTTTGTCCCAAAGTTTGCATCAATAATGTAAGACTGAAATGATACAACGAGTATTGTTTGTAGAAATCCATGAATGTAGTCTTGTAAATTTTTGACTCCAATGCACATCAAGTAAGCCAAGCATCTAATTTACCTGAAAAAAACATGCTTAAAAATGTCAACATAAAGTTGGTGAGTTCATAGGTTTTTGTAAGTATAAACGTTGAACCAAAGTTTTGTAAAGTATGTATGACTATTTCAATCCCCAAATAGTCACAAAAAGTTATGTGTAGTTGGACCACCATTGTTCAAAGTATGTTTTGCCACATTATTCAAGGAAACATAAATATTCAAGTGTGTATAAAACAATGATTACGATTACTCTAAGTTCATGAAACTGTTGCGTAGACTCATATGTATGCCACTTTATTCAAGGCACCGTAAGTGTTCATGTTCGTGTAAATGTTGTGCTCCGACATGCTATAACGTTCGTCTCCAGTGATAGCTAATCACCCGAACGGGGCTGTCACACCTGAATAGATCTATTTCATAACATTCACGCTCACCCTCCAGATAATTCACAGTTCAATCCGCTTAAACTAATCCGTAATAATTTGGGTAAAAGTAAAGTAATGTCCTTGTTTTCAAAGATAAGTGAAACAAGCAATGTATTTCATCCCAAAATAAGTAATTGAGTATGTAGACCAGTTTGTAAAATGAATTGTAAATGCACATGTAATAAATTCAAATCAATCACGTAAATGAATTTGGTAACAAGCATGTACTCACCCCAAAAGTTGTAAAGTATATGTAAAATAAGTAAAACGTGGGGCTATAAACTCAACTCGAGTGTGAATAACAAAGTATATCAGAAAATGCGTCACGAAAGTGCCCGAATGCAACCTAATTAATTATAGGTCGTATGAGTAATAAGTACTTTGAATAACTAACACCATATATAATTCCATATAGCTACATCACCATCTAATTGTATTTGTGAAATAACATTTATAAAGTAAAAACGTTTATAAATATCACTTTTAGTGAAAATGGCGTAACTTTCCCGTTTTGTACGTTTCTTACGTCCACGCTTTCGTATTATAAAGATATATCAAAATATTACATTTTAATATTTTGAGTCCTCTGGCGAACAATACTTTTTACTGTTCATGGACTTTTATAAAATTATTTTTATAAAATTAATCGTCGTAAATTCGTAAATGTCGTATCTTATTCGTTTTAACTCCGATTTTAGCGATTCTTTCGAGTACGTCTTCGTAATTAAAAGTTCTATCTAATTATGATGTTTTCCAAAATAAAATACCTGATGTGAACAGTAACTTTTATAAAATTATTTTTATAAAAGTATTTATTATCGTAAACTGTGAAATTCATAACTCCTTCGTTATTGATCCAAAAATTATGATTCTTAATGTTTTGGAATCCTAAAAATATGTACTATCTGAGAAAAATATCCAAACTTTTATATAAGAAGTGGATCTTAATAAGTTTTTATAAAATTTCTTTTATAAAACACTTTTTATAACTAAATCTTGCAAATTACGTATCTCCTTCGTTATAGCTCGGTTTTTTGAGTCCCTTACATATTAGTAATCCTCATGAGATGTAGTATTTTATAAAAATATAAAATATATGCCTTAGTTTTCGAATTAAAACAGATCCCTTTGATATTCTTGTTAAAAATGTGTTTAAACTTGATTTTGTAACTTTTTAGTTTAGTACACTTGTTAAAAGTCCTCTACCACACCATATATCACATGTATTACATACTTAGGGTCCTTAGTCCATGATTTGTCCAAATATTGTCCAAGATAACAAGATCAACAAGTCCTTATACCACTTTTACTTATAAACTCATTAAGTAGCTTTTTAAACCACTAGTTTATATATATACTTTTTATACATAAACCACACCTGTACAATACTTATATTTCTATTCTCATATGATGTTAACAACTATATAACATATGTAAAAGTATACCAAATGATAATCAAGTGTAAAAGTATACCAAAAGTAAACCGCACCTGTACAATACTTATATTTCTATTCTAATATGATGTAGGATGATGAACAATATGATCTAAACCCTTGTTTAGCAAACAAACCCTAGCTTCCAAGTCTATGAAAACCCTAAATCCAATGAAAACCCTAATCCTAAACCTTTCTTACTTAACCCTTGTAAACACTAAACCAAGCCTTCAAACCTTCTTGGTATACCTTAGATATGTTGTTAGAACATTTGTATATGTGGTAAATAAATTTTGTATGGATTGTTTGAGGTGTTTTGAGTTGAGGCGTGTGTAAGGAAGGACACAAAGAGAGATAGTTTGTGTTGATTTCACCAAAAAATGAAGTGTGTGTGATATGTATCTAGTTACAAGCCTTTAAATACACAAGGACTAGTCAACGACCACTTGTTAAAGTCCTTAAGACAAGATGAAGACTTCTAGGGAAACTCTTGGTCAAGACTTTGAAAGTCCTTAAAGTTTAATGGAAAAAGGTTTATACAAACTCAAGTTATTAGTTTGTGTGCTCTTGGTCCCCTAGGGATCACCTTAGCACCGAAAATTTGGGGGAGGGAGGGAGTACTAGTTGGTTCTTGATAACTTATAAAATATCTAGCAAAGTTACAAGTTATAAGTTGGTAACTTTTAGTATAAATGTAAAACTTGTAATGTGTAGGTTCTAGTTGATTTAGTTTATGTACCATTTGACCAAAAATGTTAACATGGTTTAAGTTTTATAAAAACTTTGAGTAGTGGGTATAAAAATGGGTATTAGTTGAAGCGTAGAAAAGTTTGGTGGTTCCGGGAATGCTTAAACGTACATTATCGCGAAACATAAACACTTTACGTAACCAATAAAAATAACATATACAAAGTTTAATAATTATCCTCTAAATAATTATCTAACACTTGCTTGACGTAAACTTTTATTTGTTTGGTGCCCGTTTACGTTAAATGTTAATTTTTAGTTTACCCGATTTAGCTAAACGTTTAAAATTAAAAGCAAACGCGTACGAGACTAAACATAAATAGTGGATTAAATGACGTCGTAAAATGACCTGAAAATACAGATTGTTGCATGAAACAAGCACCTCGGGTATGGTATGACGTTCTTTCAAAGTTCTTGATTAATAGCGGTTTCCAAAAAGGTTCAATCGATACTACTCTTTTTATTAAAAAGAAGGGTAAACATATAATGCTAATTCAAATATACGTTGATGACATTATATTTGGCTCAACGAATCTAAAATATTGCATGAAATTTTCTGAATTAATGGTAAAACGTTTTGAAATGAGTGTGATGGGTGAAATGAAATTCTTTCTCAGGCTTCAAGTAAATCAATTTTCAAACAGGATTGTCATAAATCAATCCAAGTACATTCTTGATATTTTGAAACAATTTGGAATGGAAAATTGTGATACGGTTCCCACTCCCGTGGTTGAACAAGCTAAACTCAAACTTGATTTAGTTGGAAAACCAGGTGATCATACTGATTATCGTAGTATGATTGGATCGTTGATATACCTTACTTCGAGTAGGCCAGATATAATGTTTGAAAAATGTATGTGTGCTAGAAATCAGACAAACCCAAATGAACATCATGTATCATCCGTTAAAAGGATCTTTCGATATCTCAAAGGGACTATTAATTTAGGCCTTTGGTATCCAAAAGATTTCGGCTTTGATCTAACTACCTATTCAGATGCAGACCATGCAGGATGTCACTTAGATCGAAAAAGTACATCTGGCAGTGTTCAATTCTTAGGTGACATGTTAGTGTGTTGGTCGTTCAAAAAGCAGAATTGCATGTCTATTTCTACAGCAGAATCTGAATATGTTGCTGTTTCTGGCTGCTGTGCTCAAGTTTTGTGGATGCGTACTCAATTGACTGACTATGGCTTCTTCTATGACAAAGTACCAATTAACTGTGATTCAAATAGTGCTATTGCAATCTCATGCAATCCGGTACAACACACTCGAACAAAACACATTGATGTGAGGTATCATTTTATAAAGGATCATGTTGAAAAAGGAACAATAGAGTTATATGTCGTTGCTACTGAATTTCAACTTGCGGATTTATTTACGAAATCTTTGCCTGAAACTCGATTTAAGTTTTTAGTCGAGAAGTTGGGTATGATGAGTCGTGAAACATAAATTTTTTACCACGAAATATTTTTGTTAATAAATTTTAGAAAATAAAAAAAGATTTTCTTTTATCAAATGTTAGAAAAATAAAAAAAGATTTTCTTTTATCAAATTTTAGAAAAATACAAAAAGATTTTCTTTTATATAAAATTTCGAAAAGACAAAAAGATTTTCTTTTATATAAAATTTAGAAAAGTCAAAAAGATTTTCTTTTATATAAAATTTTGAAAAGAGAAAAAGATTTTCTTTTATATAAAATTTAGAAAAGTCAAAAAGATTTTCTTTTATATAAAATTTCAAAAAAGACAAAAAGATTTTCTTATATATCAAATTTTATAGAAAACACAAAAAGATTTTTGGTTTTTATAATGGCTTTCGTTTAACTCAGTACGAAACCCAAACTTAAACTAATGGCTTTCGTATAACTCAGTACATAACCCGTGCTTTAAAGAAAAGAAAATGTTTGTTTCAAAGCATTTATCTTTGAAAAAGAAGAGAAGTCTTCTTTGACTTAAGTCATTGACAAATATTTTTCAAAATCTTTATGTGGTACTTAAAAGATAAAATCAATTTGTTTTAAAAGTCAATGATCTCAAGTTGATGAGTTACAATCGATTCGAATTTTAAAATGTGGTACTTTCAAGATAAAATTAATTTTAAAAGGTCTTCAAATTGATGTATTTTTTGTGAAAAGCGTCTAAAGAAATAAAGGACTTAAAAGTGCAAAGAGGAACTCCCTTATAAATGTTTTAACGAAAACACGGTATTTTTCGAGAGGGAGTGTCCGTATGTTTTGTTGATAAAGTTTTCAGAAAATTAACGAAATGGTAAATTGTTTACATTTCATCTTAACATATCCGTATTTTTGCGTTTTTAGCTTTATGTTAAAAATGTTTCTCGGCATATGTTAAGGGGGAGTGTCTTTACAATGATTGAAAACTTTTAAAGATCAACATTTTTCTTCTTCATATGATGTTAATAAGAATGATGAAAAATAGAAAGAGAGATTTGTGAGAGAGAAACAGAAAGAGAGAATTGAGAAATTGTATACTTGAAAAAATAAAAGTATATGTCATGTGCTTCAAAATCAAGAACAACACATGAAAAGAAAAGAGAAAACTATGCAAGAAAAGAAATGCCACCGCATACAAAAACAGACCGAGTGATTATTCTACATTTTCTTGATTTTATCAAAATCTCATGATATGATGTCACATTTTCATCATGGTTTTCACGGACATTCTTTCTAAAGGAATTATCTCGGCGTATGTTGATTGAGTTGCATGGTGTGATTAGTTACTCCCAAAATACTCATATGATCTTTCAGAACCGAAATTGATCTACCCCGGAGTCTTCCTTCCCTTTTAGGAAAGTTAGGTCTAGGTGATGGAGTTTGAGTTGCAAATCAACATATTTCGAATACCAGATGGACTTGAGAGATAAAATCTTTGAATGAAAAAGAATGAAACGAAAATGATAAAGTTATCAAATGTAATGAGAATATGATGAAGAAGAATCGAATGATAAGCGATGAAAAGGTTGGAGTTGAAAAGTGAGAGGCTTATAAGAAAAGATGAAGGGTGTTTTTTCCTACACTAGGATAGAAACCGGGTCAACTCATAATCTATCGGATTTCATTCGTTGATTTCTGGTATTGAAGTAGACATCATGGACCCAGTGATGCAAATGCACAACCCCTCCTAGCCACTCAAGTACTTCTCAAAAAGTATTTGTTTCATTCTCACAGAGATTAAACGCATAATCTATCGACTTCTCATTCCGAGAATGTTGGTATTGAATAAAGGACATTCTGCTCCAGTCCTTGCTTACTAAAAGTGCACAAGAGTCTAGAGCCAAAATGATATTCAATGAAAATATCTTTAGGTCACAACAGTACGTTTGTATTAAACATCAATAATACAAAATGGTACAATGATATATGTCTTTGTGACATTGCATGTCTATGTGACATTGCCGGAACATTCTGGAGTGATACTATCAAATAGTATTCACAATGATCGAATGGAAATCCTACCAGTGGATTTTATGATCATATTTCCGCATCCTTATCATCGAGATATTGATTTGATCATATTTTTTAAATATTTCATCGGAAATTTTCAAAGCATGATCTTGTGATGTATGAACTTCATGGTTAATATGGAAGATGGTTTTTACTCTGATAATCTTCTATTTCATCTTCTACAACATACAACAACAATATTTCTACCTTTCACAAGCAAGACTACTACAACGAATCTTATAATGACAAAAGTTTCTTTCAACCTTCACGAGGATGATAGCAATCATATTTGTTGGTTTGAGGGAGCTTATAGGTTATTTTAGGGGAGTATGTTTGGTTTTAAAGGAGAGAATGTTTGATTTTTAGAGAGAAAAGAAAAGATTTTGATTTCAATTTCATGGGCTTTAAAGGATATTCTTCACTCGGAGCTTAATTGAAAGCTTATATGGTCAAGATGCTCACGATAGATCATAATCATCACGAGGGGGAGAAAATATAAGCTTAGTATTGGCCTAATATGAGAGAGATAAGATATTAGTATATTTGGGGAGAGAATGTAAGGTCAATTCAAGTATATGAAAGGGGAGAAGATATAAGCAAGAATATATGGGATAAATCAAGATACTAGCAAAGAAATTGAATCAAAGAAATCGTTATGGTAAAAGTAGTTTGATTAAGAAGATAAGATTCGTATTCAAGATTGAGGTTACTTCATCAAGTGTTTTGAATAAGCTGTAGTGTTTCATTAACTTCAAAGATCGATCGAGATAGCCGGTTCGACATTTGCATGGAATTACTTCTCAAGAATATCGACATTGTCTTCAGACAATCAAAGTTTACTACTTCAATATTCAAGAGATGGATATGTGATTGAGGGGGAGCTTAAAGAGTATGAAGATTCATGTGAAAAGTCAAGTGTTCAAGTCTTTTACAAAGAAATACTCAATCAATATCATCGTGTTTCAAGATCTTTCGTCAGCAACATTATGTGATTGAAATCTACATTCAAGATCAAGTTTGAAGATAAAGATTTCATACAAGATTTTTTAAAGATGTAAGTTGCTCAAAAGAAGATCAAGTTAGCTTTTGAGAATGCTGATTTGAGTTTAAGAGTAGAGTTGATACCTTCAGAGATAAAGAGATCTATCCTATTATATAAGGGAAGAAAATTATATCGGGAGAGATTTGCTACAAGGTCGTCCTCAACTTTCATAAAGAATTTTCAGCGTTTTCAAGCTTCAAAGAAAAAGAAAATGAAAGACTACTTCAGAATAAAGTGTTCAAAGCATAAGGAAGAAGTCGTCATCAAAAACATAATAAGGATAGTTTCCAAGTAGATCATTTAGGGGGAGAATGTTAGAAATAGAGAAATGACCTACTTGTAAGTACTTTAATAAGTACAGGGACTAGAAGTGTTAAGGTAGGAAAGTTTAATAAGGATAGTTAACCAAGGGGTATAAATAGTATTTATGCCAAGGTTAAGTGTAACAATTTCATTTTAATCAAAAGGCAAGTTAAGAAATTCTCTCTCTAAATATACACACTAATACACCTTGATTTACACACACTATATCCATCAATCAAGATCTAATATTCAATACACGGAAGCACCAATACCTATCTATACTTCAACAAATACCCAATATTATACCCAATACCCAAAATAAATTAAATCATTTTACACTTCATAAACCATAAGGCCGGTTTACAAGTTATAAACACTTAATAAAATCTTAATTCCCCACTACCATCACTTCATTCTAGTTAATAACCAACACAAGTACACCTTAAACCCACTTCTTCATAAATTGTCTAATCTCTTGTCCTCTCTTTGTACCCAAACCATTCCCTTCTCATAGGAAGGAGGAGAGCTCTTACACAATGTCCTTAAACCACCTCCTAAACATATGGTTTTGTATAATATTTCTAGTATATAAAGGAAGCAAATGGTAAGATTTATACACATATTACAACTAGCTTAAAATCAAATCCATCTATTGTTCTCTCATTAAAAACCCACGGCTCAAATTTGCTTTATAGGGTTTCGATAGTTTTTAATTTATAAAGGTTATAAGTATACTAGTGTTATCAAGGGTTATATCTAAGGTATATCAAGGTGATTTGGAAGCTTGGGTGTTGATTAATCAAGTGTTTATATCAAGAACAAACTAGGGTTTTCTTTATTATGGTTTCAATTTAGGGTTTGCATATTGGGGTTTGATTGTGTGTTCATCATCTCTATACATTCTTCTAAGGTCTAAACATAAACCCTAATCTTTCTATTCATTTATTTTCATGCATATATATTGTTTATATTGTTAATCACCACCTAGGGTTTATTTTGTGGATTTATAAAATAAAGTGAGCTTGATCTTGAATTCGAATTTATATAATCATGTAATGAAATGATGTTAAAATTATGATGAAACACAAGAACTTACCTTATATAAGTGGTTAATTTATAGATATAGTTTATAAATTAATTGATGAAAGTTTATTATTAAAGTTTATACACAGATAAGTATGAGGACATTGTACTTGGACAAGAATGATGGACATATATATGAGGACATAAAGTATACACAAGATGTGTTATTAATTAAATTAGAAGACTTGTAGTAATTTAATTATGTTAAAGTTTATAAAAATAAATATATATACATATATATCAAAACAGTTTGTATAATCTGTTGAGATACGAATTTTTATAAATTGTAAGCCCTACTAATTTAAATAGTAATCTTCATGAGGATTTCAAGCATATAAGTAACTCGAAAAACGAAGCTATAACGAAGAAGTTATGAATTTTACGAGATTACGATAATTAAATATATAAAAGTGTTTTTATAAAAATAGTTTTATAAAATCTGTTACTGTTTTGGATCTGATAAAAGTATATAAATATTTTATGATGATAGATCATCTCAATAGAAAACCGTGCATATAAAGAACTCTAAAAACGGAATTATAACGAAGGAGATACGATTTTCGTAAGATTTAAAGTTATAAAAATGATTTTATAAACTGTTTTGAATTTACTGTTTCGACACAGATTTTTATAAAATTTGTGATTATTTTATTTGAATAGTTTATCTCGTCACGATTCCATACATATAAAGAACAAGCGAAACGAAGTTAAAATGAGCAAGTTATTTGTTTTTAAAGATTTCAGATAAATAAAAATTACAAAAACTAATTAACTTTTATAAACACTTTTCTACATTTTATAAAAACACAACAAGGCTGTTAGAAACATAAAAAGTGGGTTACGAGTGTTTTCGGGTCAGTTTGGGTTATAAAAACATTAAGAAATAATGTAATAGTACTTATATAATATTTATATACGTTTTTAACTTTATAAATATTATTTTATAAAACAATTAAACCATTTATATAATATCATTATATAAACAATAAAAATATTAAATCAAGTGTTGTTAACAAATAATCAATATTGGTCAAAGGTAATAATTTTACGGACACATATACGTAGACATTTATTTAACAAGTACAATTTAAATATTGTTTCGACTTTTTAAATTAAACAAAAACTAATAGGTGGTGATGTAACTCTATAACTTACGATGTTGTATTTATATTAAATACATTATACTTATACGACCTATAATTAGTTAGGTTGCATTCCGGATCGTTTGAGACGATTACTTTGTTAATTTTACGATAATCACTACATTCACTTGAGGTGAGTTTATAGCCCCTATTTCACTTTTTTTACATTTACTTTATAAATCTCGGGGGAGAATACATGCTCGTTACAACTTGTTTACATATTCATTTACAATCTCTTTTACATACTCTTCTACATGCTTGTTTACATACTTGATTTCGTAACTCATTTAGGGATACAATACTTGTTTTTACTTATGGACGCAACAACTTTACTTTGATTCAAATAATTACGGATTAGCTTAATTTGCAACAACTGTTAATTACTCGGAGGGTAAGCGCAAATGTTATAAGATAAATCTATTTGGGATTGACAATCCCCGTTCGGGTGATTAGCTCTCACTAGTTTCAGCGGTACTAAATTAACGAACGTTATACCATATCGGAGCACGATTTGATTGGTGTTTATAGGGCCAACAACTACATACTCATGAACTCTTACTGTGCCTTGAATAAAGTGGCATACATATAAGTCTACGTCGCAGTTTCATGAACTTAGGGGTGAAATCGTAATCACACATGGTGACTATTGTATTGGATACAATGGTCATGCATACTTTACAAACGCTTTGGTCCAACTATACTTAACTTTTTGTGACTACTATATGGGATACAATAGTCATACAAATCTTGATTTCAACATTTATATATACATTTTTGTGAATATCATAAGGGTTGAAAAGGTCATACATACTTTACAAAACTCAGAGTCCAACATTTTAACAAACGCATTTGTGTGGCTTGTGTTTATACGCATTTTAAGAAAACCTATATATCTAAGTTTATGCGTTGCAAGTCTTGTATGGGCAGGACTTGTAACACAATAAGTTTACATATATATAGTTTTGTGATACACATTTAGGGCCCGTTTGGTTTAGGGGGTTGGCTTGGGCTTAAGGTTATAAAACTGAAATCCATTGTTTGGTTGTGATTTTAACATTTGGGTTTTAGGATGTATACCAAAAATAAGGGGTTGTGTAAAAGGAGGGTTGGCTAGTGGGATTTCTGATATGGTGGGACCTTTTTATTGTCTTTTTCTTTAAATCTTTATATTACTAATATAAATAATATTTTAATTTACAATATATCTTAACATATAATATATTTTTAAATACTATTTCCTCTCTCATAATTTAAATCCAAATCCAAATCCTAAACCAAATTTAAATCTAAATCCAAATCATAATCATAAACCCACCTTTAAACCAAACGGACCCTTATACTTACAAAAACCTATGAACTCACCAACTTTATGTTGACACTTTTAAGCATGTTTTTCTTAGGTTAATTAGATAATTGGCTTACTTGATGTGCATTATAGTCTAAAAAAAAATACAAGATTACTTTTCATATGACACACTTAGAGGTCGTTCTCTCACATCTTGTGAAAAGGTACTCATGAAGTAACGCTCCTGGACATATTTCCGCCGCGACCCATTTTAGGGGTGTTACAGTGCCTTACCTGGAATACCCGAGCAATGACTTAATGGACATGTGCTCATACCATGTGCCCTACCTGGAACACCCGAGCAGTGACTTAATGGACATGTGCTCATACCAGATGCCCTACCTGGAACACTCGAGCAGTGACAAGTTTGTAAATGAGCATGTAAACGATTTTGTAAATGAGTTATGAAAACGAATCATTAGTTTGTTTTCCAAAAGGGATAACCTCATCTAATTTGGTTTTCGGATTTTGTACAATAGGTTGAAAATCACCATTGGTAATAACATGCCAAAGAATCTAAAATCTTTGATTAACATATTCTCGAATCTATTTTCCAATAAATAAAAACTATCGCTTTCATAGATGTGGTGGTCTTGCATAGATCCCTTCTAGATATATGTCTGAATCCCAGTAGATTCGCTCCAAGTTTAAAATACAATATATTTTAAAAATCTTGAGTGACCTTACTCTGATACCAATTGTGGAAACTAGAAGGGGGGGGGGTTGAATAGTTTACACGTTTGTTTTACGTTTCAAAAGTTTACTTTCAAAAATCTATAGATCCGAGTTATATGTTCAATCAAATCACAATATGAACAAGCAATAACTATCTAAACGAAAACTAAATAACAACAATAATAATGTAAATAGATAAGGAAAGAAACAACCAAACCAAGACACCGTAGTTCAGCTATGAAGCACCTCTTCGCCCTACTTCACTCCCCGAGTATCCGACTCGAGATTTCACTATGTCAACAAGCTCCCTTTAGGCGGAGAAAACCGTTTACACGTCGCTTACGTTATTTTCTGACACTAAGCTAAATGTCGAGTCCTAATCTTAGCTAGAACCAATCTACCACTTCACAAGATATACACACTCACAAGATCTACACTATCGGATCTACACAATATCCGAATCACACAAATACACAAGATAAATACAATATAGGTTTGGTACTTAGAAGAAAAGAGGAGAGATCACTAATTAACACTTTGTTTCTTGACGAATACGAGTGTTCTTCTCTTGCACTTGAATGAGAGGGAAGAGATGAGAAGAAGAGATTAGATCACTTGAAACAAGATCTAAGTATGTTAGTGATCAAGAGTTTTAGTGAGAGAAAGAAGTTTTAGAGAGAGAAAGAAGAGACTGAAAAATTTCGTGCAAAGAGGAATGATTTTCAGCAAGGGGTGGACCAGTATTTATAGACAGGAAAACATTGTTACTACTGGTCGCTCGTGGTTACTGCTGGTAGTTCACGATTTGTGCTGGCTCTTCAAACGGTTTCTATATTGAGTGTTGTACATTCCTACAAATTTGTTTGTGCTGGTTGAAGAAAGTGCAGATCAGTGACAGTTTTGAAACCACTCAGCAACAGTCAGTGACAGCTTTAGTGACAGATTTGAGACAGAAATATGGTCACTAATGACAGTTTTGGTTTGTACGGGTATGTTATCCCACTAGTTTAATCCATTACACAACTATAATCTATACCAAGATGCTAGAAAATAAGAAGAAATCTTAGAGAGAGAAAGTAGAGAGAGAAACAAGAAAAGAAGATTAGATTAGAGAGTTGGAAAGTTACAAGTGATGGAAAAATAACTAACACCCTTCACCAAGTGTGGTGAAGGGATATTTATACCCTAGCCTTCTAGTTGGCTCATGGGCTTTCTTAACGGGCCGGGCTTGGCTAAACTTGGGCTTTCACCCTTAACATGGACAACATTAGATTACAAACCAAGCCCGATGATACCCGACTAGCCTATTACATAACAAGACCTATTTGACTTAATGAGACCGATAACATTCTTGTTTGACTTAATATAATTAAGGCTAACAATCTCCCCCAATGTTGAAGGCTCTTTCCTTCAACATCTTCCGTAATTCACCGATGACATTGAAGATATGACGTTTGAACGTTTATGCTTTGCCTTGTTATGGTCTGTCTTGTTTGTAATGGCGTTTGTTCATACATTGCCTTTGTGATCTTTGATTATTGAGCCTTTATCTTTGACTTTGAGTTCTAGATCGTTATCATTGCATCATCCTTACTTGACTTTAATCATCTTGATTTGAACTTTCATTCAACTTGTGCTCTGACCAAGCATGTCTCATACTGTGTTACATTCTTAGTTTTGACATATGATTATAGTCTAACAATCTCCGCCCAACTTGATGATTCTTTATTGACTTTTGATGCTCTTTGATGGTGGGGAAGGATAAGAATCAACAATCTTTACGTTTAATAGATTGGACTTGAAAGCTTGAGTATGAGCATGTGGTTTATGAATCCGACATCAGCTGGAATGAAGGCGCAACACTGTCGTCTTATTCCTAAAAACAAATATGTAAGCAAAAAATGATAAATTTGGCTTTGTTATTCATCTGAGTTGCGGTTTGCATTAACCTCCGGTTTCCCGTTTTATAGTATAAATAACTAACATGTGATCAGGTAATCAAAGAATCTCCTTGATAGGGTTCCTGAGCTCAAAGCGTAGGATCTTCTAACACAAATGTATTAGATTCACCATGCTTGCTTGTTCTCATACCGAACGTCTCAAATAGACAACACTGTAAGAGTGAATCAGATAGTTCCTTCTTTCTGATAAAGAGTCGTTAATCATTTACTGACCAAAATTGGATACCATTTATCACAAGACCGATTCATATAGAATCTTGCAAGTCACCTAACCAAGAGTCGTTGTTTTATGTTGGCTCAAGCATGATTTCCAATCTCACTGTGAATACCTTAAGTATCACTCGGAATGTTTCGGAAGGATCTCAAGGATTATTCTTAGGACTCTTTGTTACAACTTGTGAACATTTAAGGTGTTCGAGCAAGTGTATTTTGACATTGGCCTAATGAGATTTATAATTTGATCTTTTCTTCGGCTCTAGCTGATTTTGCACTTTTGGTTTGTAAGTAATCGAAGCTGGAGCAGAACTGCCACCTATTCAATCTCAACAATCTTGAGTGTGAATGTTAATAAGATAAACGTGTGTATCTCCGTGACAAATGAGACAAGTTTCCTTTTGAGAGAAACTCGAATGGCTGGGAAGGGTTGTGCATTGCATCACTGGTCCATGATGTCGTCTTTTAAGATCAACAACATCTGTTTGATTTTGATAGATTATGTATTGACCCGTTTCTTCCTAAGGTGTAAGTGGAGGGCTTCTTCTTTTCACCCTTTTATATCCATACATTTCTTTTTAAATATTCCTTCAAACCCCTTCAATGCTACCAATACGTCATTGCCTAACACCTTTGTTGTATATGTTCCAGTGATAGCTCAATCTTTAGTCGGCATTCCTTCCCTTATACACATTCTTCTCCATTCATACCTAAGGACTGCTATTTCTAACTATGGATTACCTTGGTAGATCCCTCCGGTTCTGGTTGGGATCGTCGACTTATTCCTAACCTAAACCACCATATTAGCTTCAAAACGCGAGAAATTATTTAGGTTGATGGTATGAGATCGAACCATAAAACTAATTTCTGACATTGTTATTTTCAAATACTCCCCTTACACATGTGCTCCGAGATTCGAAATTGTTTAGCACATGAAGGAAAGAGTTGCACTTAGAGTCTTAAAGATCACATTCGTCTATAACATTTTTTAATCACATTTTCTCCCCTTATTTTAAATATAAAACACTTTAGTATTTATAAATACCAATTGATTAAAAATTTTGACATGAAAATTCCATGGGGGAGAAAAATTATACCACTATATATGCATGAATTCAAGATTTCGAATAGCTCCCCTTCAACAGTATATGTTGGGATACCAAGTATTTATTAAAACTTGAACTATAGAATGAAAAAATTGATATGACAACCCGACAAAAAGTTGAAGATACTGTGGTGAGATGGCCTTAGTGAACAGTGTATATTAAATAATTGACATTATAATTTCACAATTTTAATTTCAACAGAATGTGTTTGTATACATAAAATTGACATTTTATGAGATGTATCCTACACAATAAAAGGCTTTTGTTTTAAAAAAGCTCCCCTTCAGAAAATTGATTTACATAAAATGACTTTTCAAGCGTACAACAATACTTAGAAAATTATTCGAGGAAAGGGAGTGATTGAAACACACAATTTTCAACAAATACCACTTTTTTATAGAAAAATACCACAAATTATATTTGTAGACCAATTTTGATATTTGAAAGTTCTTTTTTGAAAAATTGTGTTCAAAAAAAAAACGATTTTAAAAACATGATAGGCAGACTTCTCTTTCTATTTTGAGGAGTAAGCGCACTGAGGCGTACACTTCCATTTACATTTCCCGAGACCGAGTTATGCACTGAAATGTACATAGTCGTGAAGAAAATTTGGAAAATGACATGCTTTGAAAGCCATTTTCTGAAACTCCTGTTCGAACTTCATTTGACAACACGCCCGTGACGAGTGTTAATCAACATTTATATGTACGTAAATGTTATCCGGATCCAAGAGACATGTCGAGAATATTTCTTTTTGGTATTTTGAAATTTTTCTGATTTTATATTTTGTTTTTCTAGGTTAATTTTTTCTATTTGACTTTTATTTTTCAAAAATTTTATAAATCAAAAAATTAAGAGAGAATAAAAATATTTACAAATTGATGTTAGATAGTGTCAAGCAGATTCAATTGCCAGAACCTCCAGTTTCATCTGGATCAAACATCTCATACCGCGTTGTCTGTACAAATACTTAAACCTATCTTCCGATAAATGCTTTGTAAAACAGTCAGCTAACTGTATTCAGTTCCTACAAAAATAATTAACAATACCCTTTTTCAACCTGTTCCTTTTACGAAGTGATATCTGGACACGATGGCTGGTACGGGAAAGCTGGACTGGATTGCACGAGATGGCTATGGCTGCCTTTTGAGTCACAATACATAGGTATTTTATCAAGTTGGAAGCCATAATCCGTAGACTTAGTTCTCAACCATAAGAACTTGTGCTCACACGCAGATAAAGACACATAGTCGGCTTCTGCTGAAGACATTGAAGTGCATTCCTGCTTTTTGGATGACTAGCTGACTAATTTATCACCGCCTAAAAATTGTAAGCCACCAGATGTGCTCTTACGTGAATCTGAGAACAGCCCGCATGATCCGAAATCTAAAAATGCAGTTTAGTTTCGAAACCAGTGTCCTCGGATACAGAGACCCATGTTAATGGAGTCTTTAAGGTACCGAAAGATCCGTTCTAACCGTAGTAAGAAAGTTTTCTCAGTCGGTTTCACATGATAGCGACACAAATAACAATGTTGCATCTATAATAATCTGGTCTAACTGCTGTTAAGGACATGATTGCTCCGACCATACTACGATTTCGTTAGGTCGACCGGAGACCACTCAAGGTAGCATCAAGGTGTTTTTTATAGTCCATTGAGTACCAATGCTATCACATTGAGAGTCATAACCATGCTTTAAAGCTAACATCTTCTTGAGCATACTTTAGCTTAGGTTTATAAAGATCCCACGAGGGGATTGGTGGATCCTGAATTCCTAAAAAAGAATTTTAGCGCCCCCATTGCATAGACATATCAAACTTGCTGTGCATTATTGTTCCAAATCGTTTTGAAATTTTTGGTTCGTAGAAACCTAAAATTATGTCATCAAACTGAATATTTGCACAAGCAGTATGTCATTTCCTATGTTTAGTTAGTGAAACAGAGCTTGGATCAATAGAACCTTTTGAGAATCGTCTTCCGGATACCAGGAAGTTGGTAGAGCTTCATCATACCACGCTCTGTTGGCTTGTTTGAGACCATAGTATGCTGTTCTTGAGACGGAAAACTTTGTCAAGGGGGGGATGATATGGGTCAACAATCCATTCTGTTGGTTAACGTACACTTCTTCCTTCAGAGGCCCATTAAGAAATGCTGTCTTAACATCCATCTGGTACACGGTTGAATGGAATTATATGGCAGCATACGCAATGACCAAGTCGACAGCTTCCACCGAGCAACTGGTGCAAATGACTCTCGAAATCAATTCGCTTCCTTTTAAGCATATCCCTTAGCCCACAAGACGGTGATTTGTTGCGAATGACAGTATTTTCCTCATCACGTTTGTTTTTCCAGAGCCACTTTAAGTTAATGACATTTTTGCAGAGTGGTCTGTCGACTAATTCCCATACATCTAATCGATCAAACGGATGAAGTTCTCCACTGCTATACTACAATCCATGCAAATCAGCCATGGCGTTCTTTCTTGATTTCTTTGGTTCGGAATTCGAATCACCGGTGAGTCAAACATACACATCTCGCCATATGTTTCGAGTTGACGTCTTGTTCTAACGATTGAGAAGTGGATTTTCCAATGATTGTTCTAATGTATGAATCTTTTTGTCCAACTTGTGTAGAATGATGGTAGTTTTGATAAAAATAGTATCATGTTTGACGAATCAGCTTGACGAGGACGAATGTCTCCCCTTGTTCATGTACCGGTGTACTGAAGATGTTGATAAATTCATCATCGTCAAATTTGCAATTTCCTGTATTGGTTTCATGCTTGAAACTAATGTTCTCGAGGTGCATTGACAGTTGGTACTTGAGTTGGAAGTTTGATGTGTTTGAATGAATGTTCAATGGAGTGGATCGACAACATTGGTGTTTGAGAATTGTGAGTTGTGTATAATGTTGTTGGGATGTTTATCGTGATTATCAGCAGCAAGTACAACGGAAGAACTTTGACACAACATGGAGGAAGATCCATAGAGAAATTCTCTGAACCTCGGACTATAAAGCAATTCCACTCATTTTAAGTTGTTACCACAGTCTTCAGCAACTTGAGGAACATTTTCTTGACATTGTGGACCCCGGGACTTAACTGTCTTGTCCAAAAGAACGTTTGTGAACATTGTGACCTGGGTCAGAACTAACGGATCTGATTCCATTTGAGCATGAGGTTCGAGGCTTGAATCTGTTGTAATCAAACGACATTTCTGTATCATCCATCTGTGAATCCACTTTGGATAAAGGTTTCCTAGATATCATACCTTTTCAAGAACCATACTCTGAATATCCTGTTTGACAATTACATAAGGTACCTGCACTTAAATCAAGACTTTGTTCCTTCTGAACATTGATTGATGTACCTGCACTTACATCCAGAGTTTGTTTGCATTCATGAATATTAGGGATATCTACATTTGAACCATGTGGGGGTTCACTGTCAACCTTGCTTGTGCAAGAGTCGAATAACTTTCCTGTAGGAATCCACCTAAGACCAACAGATTTGAAAATTCTACCATGGTTTCCACCTAAGACAGATCTAGGACGAGCTTTTCTCATTACACAGACGGAAGTCTTATAGGAGAAAACCTAGTCCTGTAAAGATCTGTCTATTAAGTTTCTGAGTATAGACTCTTTTGATCTAAATGGGTTTTTACTGTTTGTGGTCTTATTGGATTGAATCTTAGCACGTGAATTTACTTCCTTCAGGAGTTTTGTTATACAAGCATCATGATTTGCATTAAAGACACACTTATGACATGTAGAACAAACAAAGTTTTTGGAATCTGAAAAAGAACTAGAACTCTTAGAGTGATCTGCTTTGGGCACAACCGTTATCGTAACGCGACTACTCTTAGATACAGGCAAACTCCTAGATGTTTGATTGTTGCTCCTAGGGTTTGGTTTCCTATCATCAGTAGTGGTTTGAATTCTCGCAGAAGTAGGCACACTAGTTGTTGAGTTCCTATCTCTTTCTTGTATCTTTCTTAGCTACCCTCAGATAAGTGATTATGAACCATGTCATTTGAACCTAAATCCTGGCCATGGTTCTTAGAACTATTCCTAGATTGAGCTAAGGATATGCGCAATCATGTGATCTGTTTGCCAAAGGTGGATTCTGTTTTCTTAGGCAAATAATGTTGAGTGACTGGTTTTGACAAATCTTATTCACATCAACTTGGGAGGCAAACCGTTGTTTTGACATTTGAGCCTTGCAGATATTCTTTAAACACATGTCAGATTGTCAAACAACTGATTGGTTTCTTAGTGATGGTAAAACCGGTTTCTCCAAGACTTATTTTTTATATCAAACTAGTATCTATACTATTTCCTTTTAACTTCCTTAAGTCATTTTTTAAAGCAACAATTGCAAAAACCTTTTCCTGAATCTGAGCTTTTAAATCAGCATTATTAGCAAGCAAAGATGTTGTCTGTTCTGTAGTCTTAGATCTCGTAATTTTAATAGAATCATACAAATCTTTGTAATGCTGTTTTAAAGTCTCATTTTCCTTACGTAATTTAGCCACACTATGTTCTAATTCGATGTTCATTGTTTCAAGTACATCAATTTCCTTTTTAAAATCTTAGGCATTTATTACTTTGTTCTCATTCAAAAATTGACCATGTTGCCCTGATTTAAAAATTGATTTTGAATTTTAAGATTCGACGAGAGCAATGCAATGTGCTTCCATTTTTGAAAAATCTTTTTGAAATTGGGCAACTGTCTCTTTGAGCAAAATATTTTCAGACTCGAGTGATTGTTTTGAGTATTGCAGTTGTTTGGTTATCAGGTGATGAATCAAGCATAGGACTTTTAACTTGACAATTTTTTAGGATACTGGTCAACCCTACCTTCACATAGATTTCAGGTTGGCGAGTTAAAACTAAAAATGCTGTTGTCCTATATCAAAGATATTACATTCAGCAGTCAATTGTACCTCAGCCATTGGCTCTTCGTCATAAATGGGTTTGATATCTGCATCATCAGCATCTGTATCATTCCCTGAACCTGCTGCTATCATCTTGCACTGTTGAGTCTGTCCTATTGCTTTCTGTGTCAACCAAATCAGCATCCAATGCTTTACCGTTCAATCTTTACTACTCTTGCGTCTGCACTTCTTTATTCACCCTTCTTCATACTGTCCTGATACGTGTTTCTTTCAGCAACGACTTCTTAACATTACCCAGGTGTTGGAGTAGTTGTATCTCTGAAGTCTGTTTGAACCTCGATCCTATTGTATCAACAAAGAACGCGTCTGTCATTTGACTGTCAAATCCATGTACAACTTTTGAATCGATGAACTTCTGGAACTGGTTTGTTACCACCCAAAAGGCTGCCATGGATCCATCTCTTGAAATTCATCTTTGTCAAGTTTGCTTTTGTAGTTGATCTACGTTAAGGAGCATTGTACTTGTGAAAGTATCAACATCTTGACCAAAGAGTGACATGAATGCCGTGAATCCATGTTTCTATGCGAGTGCCTTTAAGTCATGCTTATGAAAATGAACTTGAAAGGGGTGAATAGAAGAGATTATGAAAATATGCCATGCATCTTTCTTTTGCTTTTGACATCTTGTATTTGATTGCATGCACATCTTTTGTTTCAGAATTCAAGCTGCTTTCCTTTACTGATTTGCTAGATGCAGTCTCTGAAGTTACAGTCGTCCCTTTTCCTCAGAACAAGTGTTTTGGTATGACCTAACTATATCAACTTTCAAATGAATCAACATTCAATGCAGAAATTATGATTTTTTTTGAAAATCATCTGTGTTTGCATCACTTCTTTTGTTTCAACACTTGTGGAGTTCGTTGTTGATGAAGAGTTATCTCATGCATGTATTTCCCAATGGAATCCATGTTAAATATCATTGCATCATAGAAGTAATATAGCATCAAATCTAGTAATATTTTCTGCCATACGCGCTTTAATCTGAATTGAAAAGCATTTTCAAACTTGTTAGAGTTTCTGTCAAAGTAGTCCTTGCATCAGCTCTGAGAAATTATTTTCTTGGCAAGAGATGTCTATAAAAATCCAAGTCTTGAGAGAATGTTCTCTTGAAGATAGTCATGGTACCAAAATCTTGTAAAGTATCTGTGAGAAACTTTAATTGTGACTGAGTTGCTCGAAGACTGTTCATACATCTACTTCTTGAAAGTTGTGTCTTCTCTTGATGTTAGAACTTTGAACACGAAGAAAACTGGGTGACATCTTCCTGAAGAACACTTGATGTTTAGTGTCTCACAATGGTATTTTGAATTTGAAATTATAATGATGTTGGGGTTGTGAATGGATATCGGATCTTAAGTGTTATGAAGTGTTTGATTGTTGTTTTAAATAGAATTCAATCTTCATAGAAAGGATTTTACAATCTTGATAAAACGAGAAAAGAATCGTATCTTTCGCGGGATTGTTACAAAAATCAGAGGATACGCGTTAATGAAAAATTAAATTGACGTTTCAAGAATGATTTAAGTTGAATGTTGGTTTGATATGGTTGTGTTTGTTGTGTTGCATTAATTGTCTTTAGTCCGAATTAAAGTCAAAAAGACCTGTAATTAGTCCTTAGAAGTTTGTCTTGTGTCTGCTGTTATCTGATTTTTATTTAAACGGTGATTAAATAGATATCCCAAATCGGAATCAACATACCACCTGATGCCGGAGTATCTACCATTCGGCTGTAAAGGTCAAAATTTTTTCAGGAAATTAGGCGTTTTCAACCAATAGGTTTTCAATGAACAAAACGCGGAGCTAAATCTCAACTGTAGATAAACTCACAAGAGCAAAATGCAATGACTTTTTTACAAAAACGCAGTGAGTATGAGCCAAAACGCAACGAATAGATCAAAACGGCAACACTTGCTGGTCAAAACGCAACGAATCTTGTCAAAACGCAACGATTCTTGTCAAACGAAGGTCTACATGCGCAACGACTTGGTGGTCAAATGCAACGATTGTTGGTCAAAACGCAACGAGTCTTGGTCAAAACGCAACGAGTCGTGGTCAAAACGCAATCAATAAATTAATTGGGCAGAGTTTCTCTTAGTCAAAACGCAATGATGGTCTTCAAAACGCAACCTGTGGAGTCAAAACGCAACACAAAAAAAATCAAAACGCAGTGACTTGAGAATCAAAACGCAACGACTTGAGATCAAAACGCAGCGACTTGAATCAAAACGCAATGACTTGAGATCAAAACGCAACGACTTGAATCAAAACGCAATGACTCTGATCAAAACGCAATGACTCTGATCAAAACGCAACGAAGCTAATCAAAACGCAATGACTTTGATCAAAACGCAACGACGAACACCCCTTCAGATAGTCAAAACGCAGCCAAGAAAAAACTTTAAAAAACTATTTTCTGTGAACTTACGAAATTGATGTTAATAACCACTTAGTAATGATGCACGGAAGAGACCTAAGCCCAAAAGTACAAGTCTTAATAACACATTTAACCACGAAACAAAGATCAAAGTTGATTTTTCTAGCTTTTTTACTTTTTTCGAACCAAACAAAACCAACAAAAACCCAAGCCCACAAATTTTTCACAAAACAACACTAACACCACCTTGAGGCTCTAGATACACATGTTTATCCTACTGGTTAATCCATTACACAAAACGAGAACTATAATCTATACCAGGTATGCTAGAAATAAGAAGAAATCTTATGAAGAGAGAAAAGTAGAGAGAAAACAATGGAAAGAAGATTAGAGTAAAGAGTTGGAAAGCTTACAAGTGAATGGAAAAATAACTAACAACCCTTCACCAAGTGTGGGGCAGGGATTTTTATTACCCAAGCCTTCTAGTTGGCCTCATTGGGCTTCTAACGGGTCGGGCTTGGCTAAACTTGGGCTTTCACCCTTAACATGGACAACATTAGATTACAAACCAAGCCCGATGATACCTGACTAGCCTATTATATAACAAGACCTATTTGACTTAATAAGACCGATAACATTCTTGTTTGACTTAATATAATTAAGGCTAACAGGGTAGCTTTGTCCGATATAGCTAGTTTGTACCGCTAGCGCTGGCCGATATAGGATGACACATACATTTTGGGTTTTAGACGCGTTTGGATCTTGAACGATGATGATGTTTATGGCTCCTTTTAGAGATTATTTGAAGAAGACATTTGATTATTACTTATTTGATGTTATAGTTGATTTTCACAGGTTTTGTGTTCTTATCATATCTTAAGGAGTGGTCCCATTTAAGATAAACATTTCGTGATTAATAAGAGCGGATGACAAAGACTTGATGAAATCTTAGCAAAGGTGTACGATCTACCTTATGATGCTTACTACGTCCATTTGCTATCACTTTAAGGAGTACGTTATTGAGTGCTCAGTGTTCATTTAATAGAGGAAGAATGTATTTTGTTCACGAGAGCATAGGTCTACTTATACATAGCCAGGTATGAGACTCTACATCATGTAGATAAACAGGATATAAGACAAACAAGTTTAGGGAAATTCAACTTCTTTCAACAATTCGATTATTCGTTTGTCTTCATCATTGATAATTTGCTCGCTGTGGAGCCTACTAAGTACTTGATTCAAGAGATGTTAAACATGTGAAGGGGAAGCTTATTGTTTATTTAAGCCATCTACAAGCAACTCTCTATTTGATTATGACGAAAAGGGGAAGAGTGCAATGGATTCATGGGAAGTTCTTCATCAATATTAGCTTCAGAGGGAAGCTTGTGCTTATGTTTTGGGTCATTATAAACTAGGGGAAGATGTTATGACTTATACTTGAGTGAATTATGACAAAACATATTAAAGATGGTGGACCTACAGACAAAGCTTGAATAACATTAATGCTGATTAAATGATTAGCTCCAAACAGTATTAATGCTCAGCTAAACAGATAATGATCCACCATTAATGCGATTAAAAATAGATATAAAAGATGAAGGACCTACAAGACTAAATATTTTATACTTATCTTCTACAGGAAGTCTTGTAAACCCTAGCCTCTCTAGTATATAAAGAGAGGTAGGCGTCTAGGTTTATCATTCATTCAATTCACAATGTAAACCTAAAGGAGTGTGTGTGTACTCTAGGCGTCAAGTCTTTGTAAGACGCCTAGCTTTAGTAGCTAGCTTATTAGTAGCTTAGTAGTAGCTTAGTAGTATAGTAAGCCTTTGTATCCTGATTAAATACAATGAAAGGCTTAATGTTTAGTAGTAACACCTTGTTCTTAATTATGATTGTATTATTTGTTATTCTGCTGGATCATGGTTATGATATCCTAGATGAGCTAGATCGTGGATTAACATGTGGTATCAGAGCTTGTTGAGAGTCTCTCATAAGAAGAATATTCCTAGATCTAAGATCCTTATAAACCTCACAACCAAACACCTCTCTACACCTTTAAAATGGCAGGATCTGACAATGAAAGCAATGATGCTAGTGTTCATAGTGAAGCCACCATTGCTCAACAACAACAAAACATTCAACCTCAAATCATTATGTTATCCCAAAAGCTTAATCCATTTTCACAACATAAGCTATACCAATAAGCAAAATAAGATAGAAAAGAGATAAGGA
>BQNB010013855.1:0-76345 GCA_026074375.1 Tanacetum coccineum
GGATGTGACTTTGGTTTGTTTGGATGCAGGGGAGAGGTTGGGGTGAGAGTGACAGGGGAGAGTGAATAGTGGGGTTGGTTTTGGGCGGGAAAATTGATTTGGGGTTTTTGTTATAACAAGGTAAGGTTTGGAGATTGGCAGGAATGGCCACTCAGTTTGTATAGTGGTATTACACGGCTAGTCCTTGTGGTGATATAATTTTGTAGCTTTAACAACTTCAGTCCCTGAAGTTCTATTGTATGTTTGCATCGTTAGTCCTTTTGGACTAACGATGAAAAAGGGGTAAAGGATTAATGTGGCTAACGGCAGTTAAATGTGAAGATGGGCTTATATTTGTTTTGGGCCGGTTTGATTAATAATAGCAATGGGCCATTTTCTTTGTAATGGTCTTCATATAATACCTTAATGGGTTGGCCCAACCCATTAGATGGGTACGGGTGGGCCCATTAAGTATTTCTTCATTTTCGGCTTCGGCTTTGACTTTGGCTTTGTTAGGGTTGACTTTTTGGCTTTGACTTTGACTTTTCACGCTCTTTCCATTCCGTGCTCGGTTTTATCGTTTTTGGCTTTGTTTTTGTCATTTTCTTAGATATCCATCACCTGCACAATACAAATGAAAACATACGAATACAATGTGTTTTTGGTATGTTTTTGGTCATTTAAGTCCGTTTTTAAAGGTCAAAGGTATGTGTATTTAAACACATACCAACTGCCAAGTAACTGGTTAATGCTACCAAAGGAAGATTAGTGCTGCCAGTTCATGTTAATGCTATTATCACTAAAGGTTAATGCTGTCAGTTTATACTTAGTGCTGCTAGTATGATTAATACTGCTAGTATATTTTTAATGCTGCCAGTATTAAGTTTTTGCTGCTAGGGTAAATGTTAGCAGTTACTACTGTTGGACTTAAACCAGTTTTGTGCTGGGTTACTATTGATTGATTTAAGGGGAAGCTAACAGATTGGTTTTGGTATTAAATGTTCGTAAACGTTTAAAGGATCATATTTTGGATTATTTTTTTGAATTGGTTACGAAGAAGATTGATTATCACTTATTTGGAGTTGAAGTGGAGTTTCATAGGTTTGTGTTCTTATCATATCTTAAAGTGGGTGTTACACCTTGGAGATAACTTATTCGTGCTTAGAAATGATGTAACAAAAACTTGACAAATCTAGCAAAGGTATGTGATTTCTCTTATGGTGCTCAATGCTCACATTTGCTATCACTTTAAGGAGTTACGTTGTTATGCTTAGTGTCTCATAGAAGATGAGGATTTTGTCAAGAGGTTGTGATCTATTTATATTTAACAGATTTATTTATAAGTTCGAAGTCACGTAGATAGTACAAGATATAAGGCACAAGTTTGGGTTATTCTACTTCTTCATCAAGTTCATTATACTTAGTTTTTCTTCATCAGTAATCATTACATAGAGCCTACAGAATTGAAGATTCAAGAAATGGTTAGCATATGGGTTTCAGGGGAAGCTTATTGTTAAAATGTTTAACCATTTACATGAATCATCGAGGTGAAGGTTTTTACTACTGCATATCATTATTACTACTGCTAGTTTAGATTTCTATTGCTTGGATTAATTATTCGTATTATGCGTCATGGAGGGTAATTCAAGTCATTGGAAACTTTGGATTAGAAGTTTGATATTGGTTTGTAGTGGTCAAGATCAAAGTTGCTTATATTCATATGTCTCCTATTAGATTATGACAAAAAGGGGAAGAAGGTGTTACAGGTACATTTGGCAACTTATAGATCCTTGGTGTGGCATGGTACAAATGAAATCTACTTAAGGGGAAGTTTTGTTTCATTCAGGGAGATGATTACATCTCAACTTTAGGGGAAGCTTTGTGAATATGGGTTTGATTAGTCTGGTCAACGATCAAAGCGATTTCTTATACATTGCATATTTACTCCTATTAGAATTAATGACAATAAACTGTAGGAAGAGGTGTTAACAGGTACAATTGAAACGTTATAGACTACTCCTTGGTGTATGCCATGGTACAAAGGCACATCCACTTAAGGGGAAGAATTTGTTTCAAATCATGGAATGCTTACACCTCAACTTCAGAGGGAAGCTTTGTGCATTACAGATGAAGTTCGTCAACAACGACTTTGATTGTTTTGGTCATCATCATATAGGGCGCGAAGATTGTTATGGATTCTAGATTTTCTGATGAGAAACAAAATAAATGATTAAATATAACAACTATACTTCGAAAGAATGTAACACAACAAATGACTAACAACATTCGAGCGCAACATTCTTCTGCAAAACTAAATTTACCACAACACTTGTGAAACAACAATCGAATGGTCACTAAGTCATTACTACATTCTGAACTTCAAAAAATGGTCAAAACCAGATGTAACTTAGACCATTTACCCAATTGTATTCATAAGCCCATCATAAACCATTTGAACAGGTTATTAGAAACATATCTTCGCAAAACTTTTCGAATTGCTTTTGAAACATGAGAATCTTATTGAAAAATGATCACAAACTTTTGAATCACCCTTTTGAACGTTTTTGCTTGGTTTCTTTTGCACAACTTGATCCTAGAAGGCTATTACAACATTAACAACACTAACTTTAACACCACACCACAAACAATGAGAATCAAAGAACGAGCCAAAAAAAGACCATCAAACCTTCAAAAAACCAAACTTCTGATCTAAACTAACCAATAAAAACACCACAACACATCAATCTAAATCATCTCATGGGAATCTGATACCTAATTGAAGTAATATTGGATATACATAACACAATCCTAGGAATTATGGTCGGTGGGCCGAATTTCCTAGCGAGAAAAAGTGACTATCTAGTGAGAGATAACACCCTTAAGTGTGTGCTATATGAAATGAAAAACAACTAACCCCTTCCTACTGGCTGGTAAAGGGGATTATACAAGTGTTTTTGGTGTCTTAAGTGGGGCCAGTGAGTGGGCTAACAAGTGGTAAAAGACCCGCCCCAATAGAACCATAATTCGTCTACGGTAACAGAAACGATTAAAACTAAGACTACAAGCTAACCTATGCTAGATATAACACGGGGTGACCAAGTCTTTTATATGGATTTTCATAATCCTAACAATCTCCCCTTAAGGGAGGTCACCCCAGACAATACAAATTGAATCCTAGCATTATATTTGAATTAATCTTTGATTCTGGCTTGTAGTCTTTTGATTCTTCAACATTTGTCTTTGTACCCAAGTAGTATTTTGAGCTTTGATTTCTTTGACGTTGGTGACTTTGAGCTTTCTTTTGAGCATCATCATCTGCATTAAATCTCTTTATCCATACTTGTAGTGGAGTATATTTACCTTCATCTGGATTGTTGTGACCTCAAGACCCGGACAATGCTCCACAACTTTTTCTTGATCATGATATTACTTCTCAGAGTTGCGGAAGCTGTGTATGTAGTCATTCAGTTGTCATGAAGTCATACATTAAAACATTTAAGTATGAAGCCTGGGGTTTGATGAATAGACCTCTACAGAACCAGTATCACCAATCTCCACCTTTACTTTATCCTGAAGATAAAACAGTTAACAATAAAGCTTGTGGGACGAACCTGGCTATTGTCATTCGCCAGACGTCTGTTGGAGTAACCTACCGTATTACCGTGAGGACGGAACCTGTGAATCGAGGTTATTCATCATAAAGATGAATCTCCTTGATTAGGATTTCCAATTATAAGTATTGGAATACATCAGAATGTACAGCCATTAGAATTCACCATTAACTTTCCTGTTCTCTTCGATGGGAATAAAAACAGTCTCAAAGAGACAGTATGATTAGCACGATAAGAGTGAATCAATTAGTTACTATCTTACCGATTAAAGAGGAAAATGATTTGAAAAACAATCGACGTGTCACTTGAGAAAGTATTTTTGTGACACATCGAGAGTGTTTTATATCACAAAATCAAATTTCATCAGAAACACATTTGTTTTGAAAGATATACACAGTCAATGTGCTAGAAAATCAGTTGTTGGGCACATCGAAAGGTTTTTCAAAAACTATTCGTCAATTCACTGCCTGGAACAAGTTTGATTCATAAAGAATCGCACCATCGTTGCTTTCCATTTGTCACAAGTTTAATCCATAATGGATCTCACATGTCACCTACCAAGAGCTTGTTTGATGTTGGCTCTAGAAGGATTTCCATCTTCATAGCGAGTACTTACGTATCACTCAGATGTTCTAGTAATACCACGAGGATAATGCGTAGGACTCTTAAGATCTTTACTCGTTGTCACAGTATGTGAAAAACAAGCACAATTTGTATTAGTTTCCTAACGATATTTTTGGATGTTCTCATGGCTCTAGACTCAATAGTGCATTTTTGGTTTTTGTTAGTCGGAGGCTAGAGCGGACTGCCACCTTTTCAATATCGTCTAACTCGAAGTGAGAGAGACGATAGAAATGTATTGATCTTTGTGAGAAGTGAAACAAGAATCCTTTGAGGGATCTTGAGTGGCTAGGGAGGGTTGTGCAACATATCACTGGGTCCATGATACTTGTCTTCAATGTCAGCAATCAACCATGTGATTCTGACAGCATATGTAGTGACCCAGTTTCTGCCTAAAGTTTAAGGAGGGTTGCTTTCTTTTCACCCTTTATCTTAGCATTTCTTTTTCATTCTTTAACCCCTACAGTGCCTACTGATATTTCATTACTAGAACCTTGTTGGGTGTGTTCCAGTACTAGCTCCATCTCAGTCCGCACTATTCTCTTATTCTTACATTACTCCTTTTATAATCATACCTAAGGACTTCTACACTTACTAGTGGATTGTCCTTGGGTAGATCCCTCCAGCTCTGGCAGGATCGTGGGATCGAGTACCTAACCTTACCATCCTTATAACTCCAATAAAGTAATTATAGGGCCGATCTTTGGTATTTTTACAATAGCCATCGTACACCATTCGCTCCCCCTCAATATGTGCATCGATATTCAAAAAGGTTTAGCACATATGGGAGAGCCTACACTTGAGTTCAAAAGATCACAATTTTTATCAGATTTTTATATTTAAATCACATTCTCTCCCCCGATCAAAAATGTCAAACCCGTTGAGATATAGGATCTCAATTGATTTAAACGAGTTAGAAAAATTAGGAGAAAATGTGGTCCAATTAAATGTTTATTGATAGAGGAACAGCTCCCCCTCAATAATTGAGGGTCTATTAGAGTCACCTTACAAGTCACTACTAAGAATGTACAATATGAACAATATATATTACAATTACACCACACAAGACTTACTAAAAGATACAGAGAAGATGTGATCATTCGGTTCTCTGAAGAAGTCTGTAGTCTCCTTCTCGTATCATCCACACAATAAAGCTTTCAAGTTCCTGAAGCTTCGCCTGAGCTTAGCCTCTCTGAATTAGCAAACACCAAACTGCTTTGCTCTATCACATCATTCTTGTCCAGAACCTGGTATTCAACCCCGGATTGACCTTGTTAACCTTGAATTCCTTTACTCGATAGTCCAATGCTTCATTGATCTGTTGTAGAGTTTCATCATTGAAGTTATGTATTTCATTGAAGCGCATAATCATATGCATCCCATATCTATCTCTGAACACCACGACTCTTGGGGAGTCAAGAATCTTGTAGTCGTGCATGAACTCGAGACCTGTAGCTTCCCAGCGAGGTTTGGTGAGGTTCAGCTGAGTCTGGTAACTCTCTATGCCGAGCTGGAAGTCTTCTACCCATTTTCTGATAACCAAATTCCTTATCCATAAGTTGACGGCAGTAGAGAGAATCTTCTTGTCTTTGGGCGGTAGGTGGTTCAGGTGACCTTGAAGATTTAGCAAGTACAAGTCTTCAAAGTCACTCAGGTACATATCTTTGAAGTTGCTTTCAGCAATAATATATTCTTGATTATCTGCTCTTGAAGAACTATCTTTTTCAGAAAATCAAGGCCCTTAAGGGGAAAAGACCTCAATTCTGACGACACTTAGGATTCTCATGTGAGTCCTGACAATAGCTCTTCGGTTGGTGTCAGCTGAGTGTCGCTCGATGTAGAATTGCTGTCTCTTGAACCACCAGTGAGAGATACCATATGATGCTGAGATGTCATACATATACTCTTCTTCAGCCCACATCTGATCAGGTACCATCTGTTCTAGCCCGGCATCAGGATAAGAAGCAGCTTTCATCTTTGTGATTGACACCGCAAGTCTGTCACCCTTTTTTTTTTTTCTTGTGGCACAAATTCGTAGATACTCTAAGTCTTTGTTGAAGAAGATTTCAGTCTGAATCGTGACCTGGCCTGGAGGACTACCCAATGGGAGTGGTCTGTTGACATTATACCTGAGTAATCCTTCATCCACTTGATTAGTCAAAAGCTTGTGACATTCCTCCATCTGAAATTGTAGATGAATCACGTTAGGATGGAAGGCTTTGACCACTTTATAAGCAGGACCTTCCATATGTTTCTGGTGAGTGAGCTCTTGTGATTGCCTTGGCTTATGCAGAAGCCAATTAATGAACACTCCAATATCACGGTCTGTGGAAAGCAGAGAGTTCTCCGGTGGAGGTACGAAGCTGGAGGCCAAAGCAGATGCCCAGTTGTTATTGGGAACATGCATACTTGATGAAGGAATGGACCAGGCAGGTTCAGGGGTCGCAGGTCTTTCTTTTTTGGAAAGAGGTTTAAACCATTCCTGATTCAGACTCACTTTGGGAATGTGCCTACTGCCGCTATCTTCATCGTCAGACCTATAATCCTTGAGCTTTAAGTCTGACGTCTTTCATGCCATAAGTACGTCTTTCAAACCAGATGAAGCAGCGGGCGTGAGTCTGGATGTGGTCGTTGTCCAGGCTGTGTATGTTGTTGAGGCAGTTGTATTGGATGAGCTAGAGCAGGCGGAGCTAGTGAGATTGATCACCTCAATTAGTTTTGAAGACGGTGGTGGTGAGGAGGATGCTGAGCGGAAGAGGCTCATGGTTAGGTGCCGGAAGCTCCTGATGCACCAGGCGGTGGTGGAGGAGGAGGTGGTGAGGGTGGTGACCCAGGCGGGGTTTTCGGTGAATCCTGCTTACTTTTCTTCTTTGTTCGCTCCTCAGCCTTGTCTGCATCAAATTTCTCACTTTCATCACGAATGATAGACTTTTGTAATGCTTCATAAGCCATCTTGTGATCCTCGTGGCCCTTGTCATAATTCTCCTCCAGCATGCGTTGAAGTAGAATCTCCTTCATGTCAGACGTGGGGAGATCCTTGAAGCGAGCACGAAGAGGGGCTCTCATTGCATGCTGAACTGATGCGGTAACCACCTCTTTTACCGATTCTTTGATTTTTCGGTCAATCTCCTGCGAGTCTATAAATTCCACTGTCTGCTCTCTGATCAATCTAGACAAGTCTTGAGTCTCCAATTGGTGGATCCTGTTCCCTTGCTTGTCTAGCCTTTCCTCCAGGGCTTGATTTGCATCCACCAGATCTGCTATATTCTGTTCCAGCTGACCAATCGTCTGAATTAAGATCGAGGTTGAGACGTCTTGTTGTGGTTGAGGTGGTGGTGGTAGAACAGTTGTTGTTGTTGTTGTTTCAGTGACCGTTGCTGTTGTTGTAGGCATAGATGCGGGAACCGTTGTGGAATCGGATTGAGGGTCGGTGATATCTATTACTGGAGTGGTCATTAACGGGACAGACGAGGTATCCTGAAGAATGGGAACCGTCACCATAGATTGGACCTCCGCTTCAGTATTGGTCTTTTCTGGTTCGTCTTCCTGTGACTTCTCTACAAGGAACTGATCTGTAAAGCTGAGATCCTTGTCGAGGTTTTTCATAGAGGACAGGGTTCCAGCGGAGCTAGTAGGTTCCTTAAGTCTTACCTCACCTTCAGTTGGGAGTTTAAGGTTCTCCTGAACCTTTGGATAAGCGGTAGCAGTGAACTCGTCATCCATTTGCTCTATGTTAGGTTGTGATGAGGCTTCAACGATTCCTAAGTCCATGTGATCCAGGTTTGGTCCAGCGTGAACCAACATGACCTTGATGAGGTGTCTAAACACCCACATCACCAGGTTTGTTCCACACTGGCCTTCCTCTTGACCTTGTGCATTCATCTCAGGAGACACTTCCTCATCTTACTCCGTCCCACTGTCAGTTAGACCCAGTTCTACATATAGTGACGAAGATTCAATGAGACCAGAGGGTTCTGCTGTGGCAGGAGTGTGCCTCTGAAAGATGAACTGTTCAGCAGGGTTCCTTTTCTTGGGAAGTTTGGAAGGTAGATAGAACTTGCGTAGCTTGTTCCTCCCCTACCTTTTCTTTGCCCTTGCCCTGAACCTCTGGAAGCGGTTGAAGTTTCCCAGAGTCAGGTTCCCTGAACACTACAGGAGGTAGTGGTCCCCGATGAGCAGGGTAAGCATCCTTCATACTTTCTTCCAGAACCTTTTGCACGATAGCTTCTTCATCATCAATCCTGGGTTCTGTCGCAGGAACCCCTTCATCTATGAACTCATCTCTCAACTGAAGCGTTCTCTTCTTTGATACCCTACCCACTTTAGAACGTTTAGCTTGAGATGGAGCTTCAGCTGCGTCCAAAGCCCGCTTTCTTTTCTTCTCCTGAGGCTTAGCAGGTGCAGGTTTGGGTTTGGGTGGTTGAGATGGAGTTGATTTAGTGGTCTTAGCAGTTGAAGGTTTAGTTTTGGGTTTGGTTTGTTGAGTTGAGGTTGGCTTTATGGGTTGTTTTTGGTTTTGCCCCCTTTAGCTGGTTTTGAGCGGTGCATTCCCCCCCCAAATTGTCACGACTTTCTTCCCGTGAGAAACCGCTGATACTTAGCAACCTTTGCCACATATTCCGGATAATAGGAAGCAGTGCGGATGTCCTCAATGATAAGAGTATTTGGAATTGTCATCCCAAACCTTACTCTCTTAGTGTTCTTGAATGAGAACTTCAGGTATCCCAAAGCATACTCATCATAGGGCATGTGGAGTGGAGAGCCAGGTCTTTTGTGAAACATGTGTCTGCTCTAGAGGTGATTGATGATCAGCTTAGTGAAACGATCACTGAAATCACGAAAGGGTTAACTTTCTTCTTTCCTTCTACATGAATTCAGAATCATCTTGTCCTCTATGAATGAGTGAATACACTGTGTAAACACTTCCCATATTCCCCGGGGGGGGGGGGGGGGGGGGGGGGGGGGGGGGGGGGGGGGGGGGGGGGGGTAAAACACACAACACCCCCCCCCCCCCCGCTCAGTATAAATCAATAATCTGCCCTGTTAAAATACCACCACAAAATCCAGCACAGAGCCTTGGTCTTTCAAATCTAGGTCCTTTCCCTAAGGCAAAGATTGATGATAGTGGCAAGTGCCCTCCACGGCTGGTACATATCATTTGTCACGATACCAGAAATATTTCTGACTGCATTCGGGTAGCCCAGATCGTTAACAAAGGAGATTATGAGTGTCACATTTTGGTGGAGTGTGAAATTGTCGTTGTTAGTTGCATAATTGTAGTGCATCTCTAAAGATGGCTTGACATCACATACACATAGAAGCATGGTTCATTAAGCCTGACAATGTATCCTTTGCTTTGTCAAATTGATGGTGTTCCAGAATGCTGGGATGTAAATGGATGGAATGGAGGGAGGAAGCGGAGAGGCCTCTAAGAAGTTGGTGTTTCTTCAATATCACGCTACTGAATATGGGATTGGTTTGAGTTCTTTCCACATCCAGAAAACAGTTGCTTTTTCCCACTGGGACCCATTTGTCACGAGACAAGATTTGTTCATCAGAACGGGTAGGTGGAGCATCAGCAGTAGATGGAACCTCCGGAGCATTGACATTTACATCAGCCATTGTAACTACACACATACATCAACGAAGATATGCATACAGATAGGAGATGTTAGATAAGAGCACATGCTCAAGGGTTAGACAGTCAAAGACATAGTCCAGGTTCATGGGACACTGTGATCATATTGAAGTGATAGTCAACTGAGATGCACAACACTTAAGTTAACGGACGTCAACTCATGAAAGTGTAAACAAAACTCAGTGATGAATTCACAATGACCAAACCTCAGATAACATGACAAAACGCAGCTGAGGAAGCTTATCACCTAAAACGCAGAGCCCACATCTAATTTGAATAACTAAAAAGCAATAGGCAAAACGCAGCACACACCAAACGCAACACCCAAAACGCAATTAATATTTTCTTAAAGCTTAGACAAAATGCATAGGCAAGTCGCAAGACAGGCAAAAAACGCAATAACACCAAACTCATGAATATTTTATTCAAGTTTAATCAAAACGCAACATTTTTGAATTTTTTTGAAAAAGTGGGTCCTACATTAGTACTAATGAGGGTCTTCAATCACAAAACGCAATTAATTGCGTTTTTGTCCTGTGAAGTCATAATTATTTATATAGACAAAACGCAAGGGCATATTAAAACTCAAAACGCAATGACATTCATTAGGCAAAACGCAAAGGTTTAGATCAGGCAAAACGCAACAAAGGAGTTCCACACAAAACGCAATCAAGAACTTTTAAAAAAAAAAAAAACCAAAACGCAATCAAGAACTTATAGTGGCAAAACGCAATCAGGAATACCAGGACAAAACACAATCACTAACACCTATTAAATCACAATCAAGAACACTCATACCAAAACGCAACCAAGAATGCACTACGACTCAGATTTCAACTTAATACTTGGGGCAATTACGGCTTAACTTGAACATTGCATACCTTCTATATTATCAACTAACAACATAAACAACAGCAAATGGCCATAACAAGCATCCTAACATCACGATTTTGACTTTAAAAGTCAACAAATATTCGAAAATCCTAAGAACCCTAAAAACGCTATGGGGAAGCAATTGGAACAACAACGAAGCATCTTATACGACGTCTAATGTAAACCTAGCATACAAAACGTACTTAGAAATACTCACCTAGAATTAGATGATAATTTCACTCGAAAGAAAAACCTAAGAACAATGTGATGACATAAGATTCAGGTTAATTTATTCAAGATAAAGCATATATATATGACAACAAGCACTAATCAATCAATACCTAGGTACGGAATCACACCAATAAGCAAGAATCAGGCAAATCGCAAGCTAGGTTGAGTATTGTGTTGAAGAGGAAAGAAGTTTGACTGAGTTTTGAAGTTTTGACTTAGTCAAAACGCAAATGACTTTATATACCTAGGTCTATCTTTTAGTTAATGACATTTTCAGTCCCCCTCTTTCTACCTACTATACAATTTTAAGACAAATGTGTAACTAAGGGGTAAATTGAGATATATAATTGGCACAAAAGGTCCTTCACATTTTGTGAGACTAAGAAACACGTAACAAAAAGCACATAATACCCTATACTTGCAAGCAGTTGACACATTTGGCCCTTTGAGTTAAAACAAGTTTAGCTCCCCCTTAAACTATAACTCCGTTAGTTACTTATTTATCAAATCCCGTTTAGATGTATCATAAATATTTGAAAACCACTCTCCCCCTCAATCAATGACCCGTTTTCTATCTAAAGAGTTGTAGTCGTTGATTGAGTGTTAAATTTATGAAAACACAAGTCCGATTGATTTCAAAACACATGAACCCCCATGTGAATACACAAACAATTTTCTGAAGAATCATAGACGGAAAATCATTTGGATGAAAAGAAGACTTCTCTTCTGGATCAAGAAATAATGCACTGAAGCGTACATTAAATCGATGGTGCACGGATATAAAGTAATCCATGCCCGGGAGAACTTAATCACCCGTTGTTAGGAACAGTAGAGATTTTCATGCACTAGCTTTCCTCATTTGAAAACCGGGTGCAGACTAAATAACTGCAAGCCCATTTTAGATTGTTTTGAAAATTTGAACTTCCTTCGAGCTTCATTGTAAAGGCCCGTAGGCAATTTATTGAATGACATTTCTAGGTCCGTAAATGTTATCGATAAACGAAAGACATGTCTTGAAAAAACTATTTTTGGAATTTTAGATTTTCTGATTTTTATGGATTTTTTGTGGGTTTTATATTTTTGTATTTTCTTTTTGATGATGAATATGTACATATTTACATAGGATACTTGAAGCAAATCCGTTACTCATCCTTATCATCCTGAAGACGTTTGAGTGTCTCTGGCTTCATACTCTTCATGCCAAGCCGCGGGAGAATGAATTACGAAATCGATTCGTCTAGGCAGTGCCTTAGTGAATATATCCGCCAGTTGATACTCTGTCCTTACGAAATACAACTCAACCACTCCCTTCTCCACTTGTTCTCTGATGAAATGATGTCGGATGTCGATGTGTTTAGACCTGGAGTGCTGGACGTTGTTGCAGCATAGAGCTATGGCACTCTTGTTGTCATAATACAGAGGGATGTGATTGTATGCAAAGCCATAATCCGATAATTGAGACCGCATCCATAGGATTTGGGCATAGCAACCAGACATCGCGATGTATTCAGCCTCTATAGACGAGATGGACGTGCTAGTTTGCTTCTTTGATGACCAGCTAACTAACTTATCACCAAGGAACTGAGCACTACCAGATGTGCTTCTTTGAGTGTCTTGACAACCTGCATGATCTGCGTCTGCGTATGCTGTTAGTGCCATGGCGGTGTCTTTCGGATACCAAAGACCCATATTTATGGTTCCTTGGAGATACCGAAAGACCCGTTTAACTGCTTCAAGGTGCTTTTTTGTAGGCTTAGATTGATATCTAGCACACATGCACACAGCAAAAACAAGGTCAGGTCTACTGGCTGTGAGATACATCAGGGATCCAATCATACTGCGATATTGGGTCTGGTCAATAGGGATCCCTGAGAGGTCCTCATCCAGTTTTGTTCGCTCTACCATGGGATGACCAACAGGGTCACTTTTTATAAGATCAAATTTCTTTAAAATCTCATTAGCGTATTTAATTGATTTTATGAAAATTGCATGTTAGATTTCTGAAAATTTGTAAGCTAAGAAAAAGGATATATGACCCCATCATCGACATTTAAAATTTAGAGCTCATTTCCAATTAGAAAAAGGTCATAGTCCTTTGGGGTCGGTTGAGGCCCCAAAAAATATGATATCATCAACATATATTTGAACATGAAAGTGTGGTTTTGCCTGTTCCGAATGAACAAGGTTGGATCGACTACACCCTTGGAGAATCCTTGTGCCAGAAGAAACTTCGACAAAGTGTCATACCACGCCCGAGGTGCCTGCTTTAACCCGTAAAGAGCTTTCTTTAGACGGTAGACATGATGTGGATGATCTGGGTCACCAAAGCCAAGAATGCAGTTTTCACGTCTATTTGATAAACTATCATGTTTTTGCTGGCAGCATTGGCAAGAAATATTCTGATAGCTTTAAGTCTGGCGACCGGGGCGAAGGATTCTTCAAAATCAAGACCTTCTTCTTGACCATATCCTTTCGCTACAAGACGTGCCTTATTTTTCAACACGTCACCATACTCGTCAAGTTTCACCTTATAAATCCACTTAAGAGCAACGATCATGGCACAGTCCGGAGGTGGCACTAATTCCCATACGTCTAGTCGATCGAATTTATAGATTTCATCTTGCATGGCTTGAAACCAGCAGTCTTCAGTAACAGCAGATTTGAAGTTTTTTTGTTTGACTTTGGACAGTACTGAATTGTAGAAGCACCACAGAGCATTTGTAGCAAGTTGTTTCCGAGTGGATACTGGTCAAGAAGGGTTCCCAATAATATTATCAAGAGGATGAGAGTCAGTCCATTTTCGGAGATGTTCATGAGGTTGAGTGGATTGGTTGGGTGCAGTAATCGTGATTACCCTAGAAGATGATGCTTCAGAGTTCGGGTCTGGGGCGAACAAATTAACAAATGGTTCGTGCTTAGTTGCAGCAAATGGATTGACTTCAAAAGAATGCTCAGTTGCAACACCGTGATGTACCGAAGATGATTGATGAGCCGAGGATGATGGTGAATGACTGTCTGATGGTGCATCGTGATCAAAGGAGATAGATACTGATGGACCGGTTGGAATGGTCGGGGTTGGAGCTGCGAGGACTGAAGGCATCTGATGATCACCCGTTGGAGTCTCAAAATATTCATCAAACATCGGTTGAAACAACAGCTCTAAATCTTTATTAGTGGGAGGTACATACGGTATAGCAGGAGCAGAATTAGGTACGGGCCCTGAACTTATAGGTCCATGCGTCAAAAGGTTAGGAGCGAGACCTGAACTGGAATGTACAGGAGCCGTCTGCTTAGTCAGCTCATCGAATGTGACGTGAATAGTTTCCATGATTTGTCGGGTCCGTTTGTTGTAGATTCTGTAACCCTTCCTGTTTGGTGCGTAACCAACAAAGAACCCAATGTCTGCTTTAGATTTCAATTTGCCAAGATCTTCGCTGTCATTTGTTGGGTAGAAGAGAGCCCCAAATATACGTAGGAAAGAAAGATCTGGTTTCTTGTCATGCACTAGTTCATATGGGGTTTTGTTGTGAAGAGTATTAGGGATCGGTTTTGGGTGTAACAGGCAGTAGCCACAGCTTTTGCCCAAAGAAACAAGGGAGCTTTGGAGATTATTAGCATTGTCCAAGCAGCTTCAACAAGAGTGCGATTCCGTCGTTCAACAACGCCATTCTGCTGAGGATTTCTCGGAACGGTCTTCTCGTGGGTAATGCCAACGCTTTCATAGTAAACTGTCAAATCTTTATTAATGAATTCGGTGCCATTATTAGTCCGCACGAACCAGACAGTTTTGTTGAGACCGACTTGAAGTTGTTTTAACAGATTGATTACAAAAGCGAGAGTCTCATCCTTGGATCTCAAAAACTTCATCCATGTAAACCTAGAGTAGTCATTGACTATTTCCAAAATGTATTTCTTCCCATTTATACTCTGCACTCTCAGCGGTCTGCATAAATCTATGTGAAGGGTGTGTAAAACTTCTGTAATGGTGTTAATCGTCTTGGGTTTGTAGGTAGCTTTCCTGCTCTTTCCATGTTGGCATGCAGAACACAAATGATCCTTTTCAAACTTCAACCGAGGTAAGCCTCTAACAAGATCTATACGAGCTAGATCATTGAGGGTGCCAAAGTTTAAGTGATTCAGGAGATGATGCCATAACCAGTATTTGTTCTTGGAGACTTTAGACAGTAAGCAAATAGGAGAGGACCTCATCATATCTTCAACAGAAATGGTGTATAAGTTCGTACCACGACTTCCCTTAATAAGGTCGACACCATCTAAGTCTCGGACGAAGCATGTGTGCTTTCTGAAGGCAACTTCAAGATCTGAATCACAAAATTGACCGACAGAGAAAAGGTTGTGTCCAAGTCCTTCTACATAGTATACCCTGGAAATTACACTGTCACCAATGACATAATCCCCATAGCCCATAATTACACCAAAATGGTCGTTTCTGAATAGAACAGTCCCGATAAATTTCTTCACGAAATTCCTGAGCCGTGAGCGATCTCCAATCATATGTTTTGAGCAGCCTGAGTCCAAATACCAGAGAACGATCTGTACAACCTGCATTTGAACAAAGGTAAAAATGGAGATTTAGATACATTGGATCCCCAATTGCGATTGGGGTCCGGTTGGTTAGTGCACGCAAGATTATATGCTATAGGAGCAATAGTTTCTTGTGGATCAGCTGGCATACAGTCACTCTTAAGAGCAGTAGACCTAACTAAAGGGCACTGTCTTCCTAACGGGAGAAGTCTACCAGTGGGCTTCCATTGTTTTGTAGGCAAGACCTTAGGTGGAGTATTCCTAGTTATAGGCCACTGATCTCCTAAAGGTAATAGTCTGCCAGTGGGTCGCCACTGATGGCCGATAGTGGTAAACAATTTCCCTGTGGCCTTTTGGTATGTGTTTAATTACACATACCTTTTACCTTTAAAAACGAGCTAAAATAACCAAAAACAGACTTAAAATGCCAAATATACGCTTGTTTTGCTAATTGTATTGTGCAGGAACGGATAATTAAGAAAAGGACGAAAAACGAAGCCAAATCGACAAAACCGGACTCGGAATGGAAAAGCAGGAAAAGACAAAGTCAAAGTCCAAGCCCAAGCCTGAAAAAGTCAACAGAAAGTCAACCCCGAAGCCAAAAAGTCAACAAGTCAAGAAATATAAGTTTGAGGGTTAAAATTGGGTTCGTATTTGTGTGTTTCTGAGGCAATTCAAGATCTGATCCGATCACAAAAATTGACCGAAGAGCAAAGTTGTGTCCAAGTCCTTCTACATAGTATACCCTGGAAATTACACTGTCACCAATGACATAATCCCCATAGCCCATAATTACACCAAAATGGTCGTTTCTGAATAGAACAGTCCCGATAAATTTCTTCACGAAATTCCTGAGCCGTGAGCGATCTCCAATCATATGTTTTGAGCAGCCCGGAGTCCAAATACAGAGAAGATCGTTACAACTGCTTTTTGAAACAAAAGGTAAAAATGGAGATTTAGATACATTGGATCCCCAATTGCGATTGGGGTCCGGTTGGTTAGTGCACGCAAGATTATATGCTATAGGAGCAATAGTTTCCTGTGGATCAGCTGGCATACAGTCACTCTTAAGAGCAGTAGACCTAACTAAAGGGCACTGTCTTCGCTTAAACGGCCGAGAAGTTACCAGTGGGGCTTACCATTTGTTTTGTAGGCAAGACTTAGGTGGAGTATTCCTAGTTATAGGCCACTGATCACCTAAAGGTAATAGTCTGCCAGTGGGTCGCCACTGATGGCCGATACTGGTAAACAATTTCCCTGTGGCCTTTTGGTATGTGTTTAATTACACATACCTTTTGCCTTTAAAAAACGAGCTAAAATAACCAAAAACGGACTTAAAATGCCAAATATACGCTTGTTTTGCTAATTGTATTGTGCAGGAACGGATATTTAAGAAGTAAGGTCGGAAAACGAAGCCAAATCGACACAAAACCTGGACCTCGGATGGAAAAAAGCGTGGAAAGACAAGTCAAAGTCCAAGCCCAAGCCTGAAAAAGTCAACAGAAAGTCAACCCCGAAGCCAAAAAGTCAACAAGTCAAGAAATATAAGTTTAGGGACTAAAATTGCCAATCCCTAAACTTATATTTATAAAAGAAATTAAGAGAAAAGAAGACAAGGGTGCAAACTGCCAAGATGCCAAAGATATACTCCAAGGACTTATTCTGCCAAGTCCAAAGACTTACACACCCCAAGGACTTACAATGAAAAAGGTTATATAACTTTTGGGGACTTATCTTGCCAAGTCCCCAAAGTTATATAACCACAAGGACGATGAATGCAATAAAGTATATGTCCATGAGGGACTAAAAGTGCCAAAACCACAAACCCTTCACCCAACGTTTTTAAACTACTGTATATCTTCCCAATCGTTTCCCGCCTAATCCCTAAGCCCCACAAGCTGTCTTTTTCACCCTTGGTTGACTCTCCATAAACATCCAAACCTCTCACCATCTCATAGCCCCACACCCCACATGGGATTGCCATGTTGGCAATCCAAACCCACACAAAAATTGATCAAAGGGTTTATAACTGTCGACTTGGGCTTCAAGAAAAATGGAGGGCCATGATTTGCTTTCAATTGCACACCCACAACAAGCACAACTCACTTGTTGTGTCTACAAAGAAACACAAAGGAAGAAGACAAGAATTCCAAGACCTAGTCGTTTTCTTTTTTCCTATATAAATGAATGTAAGCCATTGTGGCTGAGGAGAGTTGGAAGTTAGTTTTTAAGTAGTTCTTAGTGTCTTTTAAGTTAAAAGCTTTTTTATGTACTTGTAATTCACTTCAATGTTAATGAAATTCAGTTGAGTTTTTTTTAGTTTCAAGTGTTCTTAAAATCTTTTAAGCTTACATTTAAGCTATCATATAATTTGTCTTACAAACATTTTCACCAAACTTTTAAGAAAAATTCAAAAGGGGAAGCAAGGTACTGTTGGATTAAAAGCTTGGATGAATAAGCTATTATGGATGGCTTATTGGGTTTTCAGCTTAGTTTTGGCTTAATTATAAGCTAAGGGTAGGAAACTTAGAGCTTATTAGGTTCAAAGAATCTTTTTGAGAAAAGGTTCAAAGGTACATTTTCTACTTAATTTTGTTTTTTTACTGTAGCACAGCTTATTTAGCTTATTTTTCAACTTATCAATATCTTTTTATGCTTATTGGTGTTATTTAAATGTCTAAGTATGTTCTTAATGCTTTTTACTCCATTTACATTCAAGTTGTCTTAAACTGCCAAAAATTAGCTTATTCTGCCTAGCTTAATTTCTACATTAAAGTGCTTATTTGTCTTTCTTTTTATCTTTTTATAATCCTAACGTGTTTAAGCATCATTAGTGTTTTTAAAATCTCAGTAAAACTTAGTTTTATAAGTTTTTTTTACCCTTTTCAAAAATTAAAGGGGTGTTTGGGTCAACTCTTAAAACGGGTCAAAATGGTCTTGGTTTGGGTTATGGTCATTTAGTTAGTTTAGGCTTAAGTTTTAAGCTTGTTTTAAGCTGTTTTTAAAAGTTTTAAGGTTTTAAAATTGATTTCAAAAGTTTTTTCTACCATCTTCAAAACTGTGATTTTTTTTTGAAAACCCCAAGTGCTTATTTAGATAAGCACTTGGATTTTGAGTTTTGGTTTCTAAAAGTGTGTGTTTTGTGTGTGTTAAAGAAGCTGTCAAAACCTTTTGGTCTTTTGACTTTGTTGAGTCAAAAGTCACCAAGTGTTTTTAGTGTCAAAGTTTTAAAAAAACCAAAAGCCTTTTTCATTATCAAATTTCAGCAAGTTTTTATGGTTTATAAAAGTCAAAAAGTTGGTGCACAAATCCAATAGCTAGGGTACTCAATCTGTTTTCACTTTTCTTTTTAATTTAAGCTTATTTGACAGCTTTTAAAAAGCTGTCAAATAAGCCACTTGAGTAAGCTTTAATCTCCCCTGGTGCAAAGGGGAGATTTTAAGCCCCTTTTTCTTAAGCTTCTAGTGTACTTAAGCCCAAGTTCTTGGCTTATTTCAAGAGCCTATAAGCTCTTGTATAAGCCCCTTAAGTTTCAGCCTTTAGGAAGCTTATTTGATGGCTTATTTTTAAGCCCAAACTTGCCCTTTGACTGTTTTTGCTCAAATAGTGTAGGATTGCTTATTTTTCTTCTCTTGCTTATTCAGCTTATTTTATAAGTCATTTTTAGCTTCTTAATGCTTTTTAGGTAAGTATAGGTAATTGTTAAGTTATGTGCCCTTTGCCTAGCTTATTTTGCTCCAAAAAAAATGCTTAAGGCTCTTTTTGCTTTTTAAGCTTTGTTTAGTTTCTGTCCACATAAGCCTTTTAACAGCTTATTTTAGTTTTAGCTTTTCTCCTTTTTAGCTTATCTAGATTAGGTTTAGACCCCCTTTTAGCTTATTTTGTCCATCACTTAGCTTATTTGTTCACTAAGTCAAATGACTTAGTGGGTTTCAGCCTTTTAAGCCTCTTTAGTTCTGTCCCATTAAGCCCTTTTCTTCAGCATATTTGGTTGTTAGCTTTCTAGCTTATAGAGTTTATTTAGGTTTAGATTAAGCCCCTTTTGCCTATTCAGTCCAAGCCTAGCTTATTTGTCCATAAGGTGTCCAAAAAGACTTAGCTTTTCTAGCTTTAAGTCCATTTTAAGCAAACTGTCATTTTTAAGCTGATTTTTCAGCTTATTTAGAGCTTATCACAAAAAGTTGTAGTTGACAAAGTTGTTAAGCCCCACGAGCTTAACAACTTTGCTTCACAAAGTTTTTCAAAAAAAAAAGGGAAAGACAAGAGGTCCGGGTGAGCAAGACTCGAACCCGGGACCTCTCGATACGATCCCCCTTTTATAACACTCTCACCGCTGCGCCCTTGGGACTTTTCTGTCATAGTCCCAAGGGCCTTATCCTTTATACACGTTTTCAGCCCATAAGCTTATAAGCTGTATACAGCTTATTTCGGGCTTATTCATTAAGCAATTTTTTGTTTCTCATTTTTCTTAGGATCATTAAAGTGTCTAGTATTTTTTGTAAAATTTTCAGAATTTTTCGAAGTCATTTAATATTTTTTACAATTTAATTTAGTTAAAAATTTTAAAAATTCATAAAAAATACAAAAATTATCAAAAAAATATTTTTCTTTTTTAGAAAATTTTATTTTGTCATATAGTTTGTAGGAAAAATTTAAAACTTTTCGTAGGGTCATTTTTACAACTTTTCATTTTTTAAAGAACGGGTCCGGGTTCGTTTTTTGTGTTGACTCGTTTTTGGGTCAAACGAACTCCGTTTTCGGTCTAGTCTTTTTCATTCTTCGTTATTTGTTCCCTAGAGTAGTTTAGAAGTAAAAATTTCTTCGTAGGGTTATTTTTAAAGATTTTAGGTTTTTCCCCCTTTGTTCGGGATTCGTGCTCCCGTTTTTCAGCTTAATTTCGTAATTTTTAGGATTTTCTTAAACGTTTTAGTTTATTATTATCTAATTTGACTTTTCCACACTCTCAATTCAATTCTCTCCTTCAAACTCAAATCTTCGACTGTTTCGATCTTCCAGCACAGCCTCATTGGGGAATTAACGACCCGGGAATAGTTTATACTGCTCCTGGCATCATTGATTTGTTGATTTTATTATATTATATTATATATATAGTTTTAAAGAACTAAAAATTAACTAATCACCTTCCAAACTTGCTTAACTTGCTTAACCCGCCACACTTTAGTGGCAGGGGATTGCTTCACAAACATCTCAGAACGCACAACACATTGATAATGATTAACAGAAATTAAGCATTTGTTACAAGTTTTGCAAGAAGTATTAGAATTCAAATTAATTACAGTACGCTTATAGCTAATACTAGGATCAACATGATTCTTTTGTTTCTCATTCAACTTATTTCGTTAATGTACAAATAAAATTCACAAATTGAGTAATAAGCCAAAATATAATATTCTCAATCGAGGTATTATCATAATAACTTCCGGTAAACCTTTGTGGTTTCCAGCTCGAACAAAAGATTTAAAAACTTGCCTTTTGTGTCACTTGCGAGGTACGGTTCACCTTTAGAAAGATTAACAAACTCTAAGAGGGGTATAAGGCGGGTTGTTCCTAGGAACTACGACCCTAAAGGAAAAAAGTTTTTATAGCTTCAACGCTTTCTATTCCTCGCTCATTTGTGCAGTTTTCTTTTCGAAGGAGTTTACAAGAAGCATGTTGATTTATTAGGCTTAAGTTGTCTCTTTTTCGTTGTTCCGTTATTAAAATTAATTGATGAATGTACCTTCCGAATAAACCAGAACAAAAACCAAAAAAATCAGTGTAAATTTTTCTTCTGTAGTGATATGCACACTCGTTCCAGACTCGTAATCTTCATTATCAACAAACACCAAGACTCCTCCAGTGTGTTGAACCCTTCAATCTTGAAGATCCTTTTGAAAATCATACCCTCCTCCTCCTCCACCTCCAATGGATGATCAACGTACCATGGCTCAATTGCTCGAAGCACCCACCGAGGGTTACGAAGATGCAATTGTAGTCCCTGAAATCAATGCTAACTTTGAGTTGAAGCATGGTTTAATCAACCTCGTTCAAAACAAGCAGTTCTTCGGACATGACAAAGAAGATCCTCATGCCCACATTCGATATTTCAACAAGATCACTTCTACGATGAAGTTCCCCGAAACGTCCCTGAGTACGGGTTTTTTTTTTTGGTAAAGCTTTTTCTTTTTTCCCTCTATTCCCTCGAGGGTACAGCCCGGATTTGGCTAGAAAAAGAACCCCTCGATCGATTCAAACATGGGATGATCTTGTTTCCAAATTCATCAACAAATTTTTCCCTCCTTCCAAAACCACAAATCTTCGAAATGAAATCACGAGATTTCAACAAAGATTTGATGAGACGTTTTATGAAGCATGGGATAGATTTAATGATCTTCTTCGGGCATGTCCACATCATGGATTTTCTGAATTGCATCAACTTGATACATTCTATAATGCCTTGAACTCTAACGACCAAGATTCGTTAAATTCCGCCGCGGGTGGCAACTTTTTGGACAAAATGCCTCGTGATTGCCTAAGAATCATTGAAAGCAAGTCCAAAGTCCGTAATTCACGCAACAAACCCGTTGTTGCCAAAGTGAGTGCGAGCACTTCCACCCCCGGAATCTCTTCCGAAGTTGCTGAGTTAAAAGAAATGGTGAAAGCTTTACTCCTTGACAAGAAAAATCAATCTCCCGCTCCTACTCCTGTCAAAATGCGGATCGGAGCAAAAGTTGTGCTTACTTGCGGTGGTGCTCATCCTACAAACTTGTCCAGCCACTTCTGGCAATGTTTATAGAGATAATATCCAAGAATATGTCTCTCAAGCAGCCGCAGCTAATTTCAACCAAGGAAACACCGGTTATCGAGGCCAGATTTCAAATCAAATTCGACCACCTGGTTTTCCTCCCGTTCAAAACCATCAAAATCAAGGAAATAATCAGAATCGTTACAACCAAAAGAGGGTAATTTAATCAAGCTCAGCTGTACCAAACCCGGTGCATCAAAGTTAGTCAGTCTATCGACCTCAGGTTGTTCAACCTCCTGCTTATCAAGCTCCCGCCTATCAAGCTCCAACTCCTCAAAATCAAGGCGTATCAAAGGAAGATTTCCATAGCTACGTAAAGCTATAAGTGCTGTGATGAGGAACATGCAAACTCAAGGTCAAAACATGCAAAATCAATTGACCAATCTCACTGACATGCTTTCAAGTCTTGTCGCTTCCAATTACCGCCTCTCACTTCGGGAACTCTCCCATATTAACCACCGTTACTAACCCGAAAGAGGATCTTAAAAGGTATTACCACTCGAAGTGGTGTAGCAGCTTACAAGGGACCTACGATTCATACTACTTCTTCTCCTAAAGTAGTAGAACGTGAACCCGAGGTCACAAAGGATACGGTGCCTCCTACTAATAACGGAAGTACCGAAGACATCCCACCTCCGATTGTCCCTATTGTCCATCATAAACCAATCTCTGAGCCCGTAAATTATCTAGTTAGTGCTTCAAGGCCTAACCAAAAAGCATCAATTCCATTTCCTTCAAGAAGAAATGATGAAAGACGTCGTGAGAAAGCTAACGACCAAATTGAGAAATTCTATGAAATCTTTCAAGATTTGAGTTTCGAAATTAGCTTTACGGATGCCTTGATGCTTATGCCAAAATTCGCCTCGACTCTAAAAACTTTAATCGGAAACAAAGAAAAGTTGAGTGAAATGGCTAGAACCCCATTGAATGAGAATTGCTCAGCAGTCATCCTAAACAAGTTACCAAAGAAACTTGGAGACCCTGGCCGATTTCTTATTCCTTGTGAATTCTCCGGGATTAATACATGCAACGCCTTGGCCGATCTTGGCGCAAGCATTAATCTTATGCCATATTCCGTCTGGAAAAATCTCTCTCTTCCCGAACTAACCCCGACTTGCATGACGCTTGAGTTAGCGGATCGATCAATCTCTGAACCAATCGGTATCGCTGAAGACGTCTATGTAACGGTGGGAAAGTTCCAATTTCCTGCAGATTTCGTAGTCGTCGATTTTGAGCCAGACCCCCGAGTACCTCTAATTCTCGGGAGGAGTTTCTTAAAGACCAGTCGTGCATTAATCGATGTATACGAGGGTGAAATAACCCTTCGTGTTGGCAGAGAGGCCATTACATTCAATCTGGACCAAACTTCGAGATACACGGCTAATTACAATCATATGACGGCAAACCGAATTGACGTCATTGATATGGCTTGTGAAGAATACTCTCAAGAAGTTCTTGGTTTCTCAAATGTGATCTCGAGTGGCAATCCCACTCCTTACTATGATCCAATCGTTTCTACCACCTCTCCTACTTTAACTCTATTTGGGGACAGTGATTTTCTCCTTTTCGAAGAAGCCGACTCTTTTCTTGCTATAGAGGATGATCCAACTTCACCGAAAGTTGATCCAACATATTATGACACTGATTGGGACATTCTTCTCCTCGAAGCAATTCTTAATAGTGATCCCTCACCACCACCTCCCAATCAAGAAAATTATTTTCCAGAAACTCGAAAAGATCTTAAAATTTGTGAAGCAAACTCTTCAGTTAATGAGCCCCCTGAGGTTGAACTCAAGGACTTGCCACCTCATTTAGAATATGCATTTTTGGAGGGTGACGACAAGTTACCAAGTTGCCCGTCATCATTGCAAAAGATTTAAAGAATTAGGAAAAGTCCGCTCTAATCGAGAGTCTCTAAAGTCCCATCAACGAGCCATCGCTTGGAAACTGTCTGATATCAAAGGTATCAACCATAGACCCAAAAATCTCTGAAGAGGACTACGAACCAACGGTTCAGCATCAAAGGCGGGTAAATCCAAAAATCCATGACGTCATCAAGAAAGAAGTTGAAAAACTTCTTGACGCCGGATTAATTTATCCGATCTCTGACAGTCCATAGTGTAAAGCCCGTGCATTGTGTATCGAGAGGTGCATGAACCGTCGCAAAAACGATGAAAATGATCTTATACCAACTCGATTGGTCACAGGGTGGAGAGTGCATCGACTATAGAAAGTTGAATGAGGCTACTCGAAAGGACCGTTTTCCATTGCCCTTCATGGACCAATGCTCTGACAGAACTCGCGGAAACCAATTCTATTCGTTCCTCGATGGCTTTTCGTTTCTTTCCAGATGTCCCCATAGACCCGAAGGACCAAGAAAAGACAAAACCTTTAACTTCCCCATACGGAACATTTGCCCTACCGCCGATGTGCCTTTTGGGCTATGGCAATGCACCCGGCACGTTCCAACGATGTAGGATGCAATCCTTCCCTCCACGACATGATCGAAAAAACGATGGAATGTTTATTGGATGACTTTTCAGTCTTCGGGATCTTTTCTCTACATGCCTATCCATTTGGACAAAAATGTGAAAACGTGTGAAGACACCAATTTGGTCCTAAACTGGAGAAAAGCCCATTCATGTAAAAGAAGGCAGTTGTTCTTGGATACAAAATCTCCAAGTCAGGAATTGAGGTCGACCGAGCTAAAGTTGACATTCTCACCTGACTACTGTGAATGGTGTCCGAAGTTTTCTTGGGCACGCCGGTTTTTACCGACGTTTCATACAAGACTTCTCAAAAATATCCCGCCCAATGACTCACCTGCTTGAAAAAAAGACTCCATTTTTCTTCTCAAAAGAGTGTATCGAATCCTTTAAAAACACTCAAAAGAACATTGAACCGAGTTCACCGATTTTTTCTTTATAATTGCTCTACCGGGAACTGTGCCCTTCCGAACTATATGTGTGATGCAAGTGATTTTGCAATTGGGGCAGTCCTAGGGCAACGAAAAAACAAGTCATTTCCAACCAATTCACTATGCCAGCAAAACCATACTGAAAGCTCAAGCACACTACATCTACACCGAAAAAGAATTACTTGCCGTAGTAATAACGATTTTGAGAAATTCTCGATCATATCTTGTTTTGTCTAAAAGCATAGTGTATACGACCATTCACTATCAAGTAATCTCTTTGCTAAAAAGGGATGCTAGGACCAAGACTGAATGCGGTGGAAATCTTTGCAAGAATCGAAGTTGTCACCGAGACAAAAAGGAGCAGAGAATCTGGCCGCCGATCATCTTTCCATACTTTGAGAACCCTCAATCAAGATAAACTCGAGAACAAGGAAACACGAAACCTTTCCTCTTGAAACTCTTGTATCGGTTGCTCTTCGTGTGATAGTACCACCATGGTTGCCGATATCGCAACTACCATGGCGGGGAATTTCAATGTCAAGGGAATGACATCCCAACATAAAAACAAAGTTTTTCAAAAGATGTCAAACTCTACTTCTGTGGATGACCCCTTCTTGTTCAAGAAATCTGTGCGGTATCAAATGATCCGCGGTGAGTGCACGTAAAGAAGCTCTCGACATTTCTCGAAGCTTGCACACTAATGGACCAACCGTAGGGACATCCGGTGCAAAACACACCGCCAAAAAGGTCTTTGATGCCGGAATTTATTTTGGCCTTCAATATAATATAGGATGCGTTCCACGATTGTATAAAAAAATTGCGACTCGTGCCAACGACGAGGAAAATTTTCACAATGGGATGAGATGCCTCAAAATTCCATCCAAGTTTGTGAAATCTTTGACGTTTGGGGCATCGATTTCATGGGACCTTTCCCATCATTAAAAGGAAACAAATACATACTTGTGGCTGTCGATTACCTGTCAAAATGGGTTGAAGCAAAGGCGCTCCCCACCAACGACGCCCGAGTAGTTTGCAAATTTCTCAAATCTCTCCTTGCCAGATTCGGTGCCCCTCGTGCATCATCAGTGATCGGTGGGAACCCAATTTTTGCAATGACCAGTTTTGCACAGGTCATACTTAACTATGGAGTCCACTCAATCGTCTCTCACCGCGTACATCAACCCCAGACAAGTGGGCAGTTGAAGTATCAATCGTGGTTAAAAAGAATTCTTGCAAGGACAGTGGCAAAAATCCGATGCCTCTTGTGCCGAACAAACTGATGAAGACGCCGTCTAGGGCCTTCCCGTACAGCGTACAAAACACCCATTGTGTGCACTCCGTAACAAGCTTGTATATGGAAAGGCAATGTCATCTCCGATTGAGTTGTGAGCGACAAAGCTACTAGGCGCCTTAAACTGCAAACATAGAAATCAAAACCGCAGGGTGATCAACCGCAAAGTTCAACTCAATGAATTAAAGGTGGAAACTGCTTGATCAGCCTTGAAAATTCTTTGATTTACAAAGAGAAAACTAAGAGGATTCATGACGCAAAGATCAAAAACCGAGTTTTCAACGTCGTATCAAGTCCTCCTCCTTTAACACAAGATTGAAAATTTTCTCTTGCAAGTTGAAGTCCCGTTGGTCAGGACCATTTACCATTGTTTAAGTTTTCCCGTATGGCACCGTTGAGTTATCCCAAAACTCCGGGCCAAACTTCAAAGTAAATGGTCATCGTCTCAAGCACTACTTCGGAGGTGATATCCCTGCTATGGATATCTCGGACCTCCAAACCTTCCCTAAGGACAACTAAATTCAGGGAATTGGGTGCAAGCTATAGTGACCCATAAACAAGCGCGAGATCGTGGGAAGGCACCCCAAGCTTATCCTATTTTATTCAGTAGTAGTAGTATGCTAGCTTAGTATAGAATAAGTGTTTCGTTTGTTGTGAGAGGTTTGCCTCTTTTCCTTTCCATGTTTTGTGTTTTGTGCTGTATTGTCCCAAGGACCGATCCCAGATTTTTGAAGCCTCTCGTTGCTTCAGCGATATTTGTCTCTTTACGATCACAAGAGCTCACAATCCTCATCTTCATTAGGGATTTTCCCGATAGTCCTAAACTTATCGACTAACGTTTATCTTTGAGCACAATCATAAAACGGCTAGGATTTACGTAAAAACCCTTCGTAAAAAAAACATTGAGTGACAATGTTTCTTTCTAGTAATGGGGGGGATCTTCGATTTGATTGTGCCAGCACCGTTGTTTCTTCTCACGTACACCCCGTTTTTACCACCACAAATTCAAAAAAAAATGAAAAAATATAAAAATTTCAAAAATTAAAATAAGTGTTTTGTCACAAATTTGACTTCCAGCTGGTAGAATAAAGTAAATTTTGACTCGATCGAGCGTGTTGAGCTCTAGCTTGTTCTTTAACTTTTAGACTAAGCGGATCGCGAATAATTCGCGTAAGGAACAAAAATGATAGTGTTAAGTATGTTCTGATGCTAAACAGGATTATATGACAATCTAAGACTCATGTGTTAAATTGGTCGTTTTTCTCTCCCATAAGATTCTAACCTGATTAATATACGTGCTACTTTTAGAAATTAAACTTAAATCAATAATTTTTGTAGTATATAGCAAAAATTTTAGACTTAGCTCAAATTTATATTTGACTTTTTCAAAAAGACGTTTTCCCAATGTTTTAAAAAAAATGATGAAAAATGCAAAAATATAATAAATATAAACTGTGGGTTGATAAAAGTTTGTTGTATCTTGCCGGCTCACAACCGATGTTACAGCCTTCTAAAGAAAGCCCATAGTAAGAATAATAATCCGAGACTGATAAAAGTTTGCTGCATCTTGCCGGCTCACAACCGATGTTGCAGCCTTCTAAAAGGTCAAGGGTTACAAATTGCATAAATGGTTAATATTAAGTGTGAATAAAAGATCTTTTTTTGTTAAATTCAAATATGCTTTTGAACTTTGGCTATTATATTTTATAAGCTATGTATATACGGAAAACCTAAGAGTTTATGAAACCAAGGACCGTGAGTCCCCGATACTAGTCACTGTGGGATTGTCAAAAGCCTGGTCCTTAAACCGCAAGGTTGGGAAGTGCCGAGACGAAAGTCGCTACATGGGGATGATCCGATGTCAAAAAACTCATTATTTCGGGTGGAACATGAAACATAGAATGTTGCAAAACGTTGATCCAGGGTTGAAATCCAAAATAGCACATACAGCTAAGATATAAATTGTCGGGAGTGAAAAGTTTACAAATTTAAATATGAGTAGTTTAGCCATCTTGTAACCTCATAATTACGGTGATTCCGTTTTAAGCTTGGTTTTAATAAGTGAAAAGTCGGGAAATGATTGAATTTAACCTTTTGGGGCATTCTCGCTCGAAATGCATCTTTTACCTATGATCCCTTAAAGTTGATAAATAACGAAAGTCAAACGTACTAGTTAGTTGAGATAATGAAAAAATGAAATATAAAAAGATGTGTAGAATAAGGTGTAAGTAAAAAAAATGGTAAAGACGGATTTTCAAATCTTATGAGTCTTTAACTCCCTTGATGAACACTTAGCTACTTTTCGGAGGTTATTAGTCCGAGGGGTGACCTGAGATTCTTAGTTTATCAAAATGCTTGTACTTCATAGCATTGCTGAGGACAACGGCAATACTATATGGGGAAAATTGGATAATGTGTTAAATACACATACCTTTTACCTTTAAAAACAAGTTAAAATAAACCAAAAACGGACTTAAAATGCCAAAAATATGCTTGTTTTGCTAATTGTGTTGTGCAGGAACGGATATCTAAGAAAAGGACGAAAAACAAAGCCAAAACGACAAAACCGGTACACGAATGGAAAAGTCGCGTGGGAAAAGACAAGTCAAGACAAAGCCCAAGTCTGAAAAAGTCAACCAAAGTCAACCCCGACAAATCCAAAGTCAAAAAGTGAAGAAAAATAAGCTAGGGCCAAAATTTTGCAAGTCCCAACATATTAATGAAGGAAAACAGAAACTACTATGGCAAGGGTTTAAACTGCCATTTCACCAAAGAGATACCACAAGGGTCAATTCTGCCAACCCTAGAAAGTTATACACCACAAGGATTTGTGGTGAAATAACCTTTATAACATTGGGGGACCTTTTCTGTCAAATCCCCAAACTATTTACACACAAGGACGAAAATTGCAAAACATATATAACCTTTGAGGGACCAATTGTGACAAAAACCCCAAACCCTCACCCCGTTTGAAACACTGTACATCTTCCACAACCTTTTCCCGCCACTACTCATAAACCCCAAACCTGTCTCTATCAACCTCGTTGACCTCCCCACATCACTCCAAACCTATCACCCTCATAACCCCCCCCCCCCCCACATGGTCCTTGTCCAAGCTGGCAATCCAAAAACCCTCATTCGATCAATGGTTGAAAACTTTTTGAGTGGGCAACAAGAAAAATAAAGGGTTCAGATTGAAGTGTGTTTCTACACACTCACAACAAACACAAGACGGGCATTTGTCCCTTAAAAGAAGCACAAAGACACAAGGGACAGAAGAAGACAAAGAAGAGAAGAGCCCTAGCTAGTAGTTATTCTATATAAGCTTTGTAAGCCCTTGAGGCAAAGTATGTAGTTTTTTAGAGTTCAGTTTTAAGTTTTTAAGTAGTCCAACTTTTATGTACTTGTATTTTTTAAGATTAATGAAAATTCAGTTTGATGTTTTAATTTTTGTTCAAAATTCTTAAGTTAAGTCTTTTAAAGCTCACATAAACCACTCTATAATCTGTTTTTAAACTAAGATACAAAAATTTAAGGAAAATTCAAAAGGAAAAAAAAAGTTACTGTTTGATAGCAAAGGGATGAATGAGCAAACTTGGATGGCTCATTGGGTGCTTAGTCTAGCTTATTTATAAGCTTGGGTAGGTTTTAGAGCTTATTTAGGTTTCATATAATCCTGTTTTGAGCAAGGATCAAGGTACACTCCTTTTTAAATTTTTGCTTAAAAGTTACTGTAGCATTGCTTATTTTTTAGCTTATTGATGACTTTTTGTGCTTATTTATGTTTAGTTATGCTTAAAAATGCTTTTTAGTTGCTCTTGTATCATTCACTTGTCATTTGCCTAAAAACTGCCTAAAAAGCTTATTTCTACTTTTTGCTTATTAGCCTATGAATATGCTTATTTCTTTTTGCTTACTTTTTAGTGCTTATTATTGCATATTTGATAGTTGACTTCAAAAGTTTGAGCTTAATTCAGTCTTTATTAGTTTTAAAATCCGTTTTTAAATTATAAAGGAGTGTTTGGTACAAGCCAAAATGGGTAAAAATGGTGTCATCATGGGTTGGTGCCATGTGGCAAACTTTGGCTAGCATTTATAAACTCATTAGATTATGTTTTTCCAAAGATTTCAAGTCCAAAAATGTCTTTCAAGTTTTCTTTAAACCCTTTCAAGTCTGTGTTTTTTTTAAGAGTTTGATAAGCTTATTTGATTAAGCTTTGGTAAACCTGAGTTAAGGATCAAGGTCATGTCACTTAAGTGGTTAGAAAACTAGTGGGTGTGTTTGTATGATTGGTCTTGCATTTCCTTAAGTTCTGTCAACATGTTTTTAAGCTTTTCAAAAGTCAAATTACCTATTTTATTTGCAAAAATCAGCAGCTTTAAAGTGTTTTTAGAAGCTTAAAATTTGAGCATCAGCTCACCCTAAGCTAGTCTAAATCTGTCTTAACTTAGTTTTCCATATTGAGCTTATTTGACAGCTTATTTTGAGCTGTCAAAGTAAGCCCATACCTTTTTTAGTACATTTGCCCTGGTGTTAGACCACTGACTTGCAGCCCCTTTTTTGCTTAATTTAACTTAAAGACCTTATGACCTTTTAGCTTATTTAGATACCCACTAGGTTAGATGTTAAGATTCTATAACTTTTAAGCCCTATTTTGCCTTTTAGTTTGCTTATTTTTAAGCAAAAAGACCTTAGTTTGCTGCCTTGTATGCTCAGTTTAGTTTCTATTTAGCTTATTTTATGATTTCTGCTTATTTAAGTTTTTTTTTTGTATCTTAACTTTGTTTATTTTTGAAGGTCTTAAAATGCTTTCTTACACCTGTCCTTTCTCATTTTTGAGCTTATCTCACTTCCTTCCCTTGCTTATTTTGTTTTGCTAATAGTCCAAAAAGAAAAAAAGTCCATGTGCCCTAAAGCTTAGTTAAGCTTACTGTCTATTAGACTTTTCAGGTTTAAAATTTTAGATAGTTAGAATTGAATCCATAATGCTTATTAGGCTAGTTAGATAATTCATTCATCATATTTTTTCAAAAGTTAGCTTAAATGTCCAAAAGACCAAAGAAAAGCCATATTTGCCTTTAAGCTCAATATAAGCAAACTGCCATCAAAAAGCTCTTTTTCCAGCTTATTTTTAGCTTTTCTCAAAAAGCTGTAGTTATGAAAAATGATAAGCTCAAGGTGCTTATCAAGTTTGTGTAAAAAGTTTTGAAAAAAAAAGAGGAGATAAGGGGAAACCCGGGTGAGCAAGACTCGAACCCGGGTCTCACCCTCAATACACCTCTTTTATATAACCTCTCTTACCGCTGTGCCCTTGGGTCTTTTCTGTTAGACCCGTGGCAATTTAGTTATTTAAGGTAGTTTTTTGCCCATTTAGGTTATAAGCTCGTTTGAGCTTATTTTTGGCTTATTTATAAGCCGAATTTTGGGTTTCTTATTTTTCTTAGGATAGTTGTAGGATCAAGTAATTTTAGTAATTTTTTTAGAATTTTTAAAAATAGTTTAGTATTTTTTATAATTTAATTTCGTTAAAAGTTTTAAAAATTCATAAAAAATACAAAAATTATCAAAAAAATATTTTTCTTTTTTAGAAAATTTTCTTTAGTCATATTTTACGTAGGAAAAATAGAAAAACTTTTGTAGGGTTAATTTTGCAAACTTTTGATTTTTAAAGAACGGGTCTCGGGTACGGATCTTGACTTGACTCGTTTTTGGGTCAAACGACCTCCGTTTTCAGTCTAGTCTTTTTCATTCTTCATTATTAGTCCCCTAGAGTAGTTTAGAAGTAAAAATTTCTTTGTAGGGTTAATTTTTAAGATTTTGAAAATGTTTTTGACCCCTTGTTAGGGATTTCCTAGCTCTCGTTTATATCATCTTAAATTCATAATTATTAGGTTTTTCTTAATCGTTTTTGTTTGTTATCTTGATTAATTTAGCTTTCTACTCTCTAAATCATTAATCTCATTCAAACTCTAATTTTCCCCCGACATCTCTTCAACAAAAACAACGGAAGGATCACTATCACACTTGTCCCCCCTCTCTCGCAGCGACGTGCCCCAACTCTAAGAGCCATCGCAAACAAACAAATCTCCGACGCCCTCACCCAATCCACGCCACCCCCCCCCCCCCACCTCCCACCTAAAAAATTATGCAAATTAAGCTGAAACAACGATAGCATGACAACCCTACCAAGGGGACCCACCACTATCAAAACTAAAAATTACCCCAACCAGGAAAAAATACCCATCAAAACTACTCTAGGGGACTCAATACTGAAGAAAGCACCATACTAGACAGAAAACGGAGGTCGTTATGAACCCAAAACGAGCCAAGTCAAGAACCGTACCCGAGACCCGTTCTTTAAAAATCAAAAGTTTGCAAAATTAACCCTACAAAAGTTTTTCTATTTTTCCTACGTAAAATATGACTAAAGAAAATTTTCTAAAAAAGAAAAATATTTTTTTGATAATTTTTGTATTTTTTATGAATTTTTAAAACTTTTAACGAAATTAAATTATAAAAAATACTAAACTATTTTTAAAAATTCTAAAAAAAATTACTAAAATTACTTTATCCTACAACTATCCTAAGAAAAATAAGAAACCCAAAATTCGGCTTATAAATAAGCCAAAAATAAGCTCAAACGAGCTTATAACTAAAAGGGCAAAAACTACCTTAAATACCAAAGTGCCCAAGGGTCTAACAGAAAAGACCCAAGGGCACAGCGGTAAGAGAGGTTATATAAAAGAGGTGTATTGAGGGTGAGACCCGGGTTCGAGTCTTGCTCACCCGGGTTTCCTGTTATCTCCTCTTTTTTTTCAAAACTTTTTACACAAACTTGATAAGCACCTTGAGCTTATCATTTTTCATAACTACAGCTTTTTGAGAAAAGCTAAAAATAAGCTGGAAAAAGAGCTTTTTGATGCGAGAATGCTTATATTAAGCTTAAAGGCAAACATGGCTTTTGCTTTTGACTTTTTGGACTATTAAGCCAACTTTTGAACAAATAAGCTTGAATGAATTATCTAACCTAACCTAAATAAGCACTTATGGATTCAATTCTAACAACTAAATAAGCTGAAAAGGCTAAATAGACCGAAGCTTACTAGCATAAGGGCCAAAAACATTGGACTATTTTTTCTATATTGACTATTAGCAACAAAAAAATCAAGTAAAAGTGAAATAAGCTCAAAAATGAGAAAGGACAGAAGAAAGCCATTTTAAGACAAAAATAAACAAGTTAAGATAACTAAATAAGCCAGAAATCATAAAATAAGCTAAAGAACTAAACTGAGCATACAAGGCAGCAAACTAAGGTCTTTTTGCTTAAAAATAAGCAAACTAAAAGGCAAAATAGGGCTTAAAAGTTATAGAATCTTAACATCTAACCTAGTGGGTATCTAAATAAGCTAAAAGTCAAAAATAAGGGTTCCCCCCCCCATTTAAGTTAAATTAAGCTAAAAAGGGGTTGCAAGTCAGTGGTCTAACACCAGGGCAAATGTACTAAAAAGGTATGGGCTTACTTTGACAGCTCAAAATAAGCTGTCAAATAAGCTCAATATGGAAAACTAAGTTAAGACATATTTAGACTAGTTTAGGGTGAGCTGATGCTCAAATTTTAAGCTTCTAAAAACACTTTAAAGCTGCTGATTTTTGCAAATAAAATAGGTAATTTGACTTTTGAAAAGCTTAAAAACATGTTGACAGAACTTAAGTAAATGCAAGACCAATCATACAAACACACCCACTAGTTTTCTAACCACTTAAGTGACATGACCTTGATCCTTAACTCAGGTTTACCAAAGCTTAATCAAATAAGCTTATCAAACTCTTTTTTAAAAAAACCACTGACTTGAAAGAGTTTAAAGAAAACTTGAAAGACATTTTGACATGAATCTTTGGAAAAACATCATCCAATGAGAGTTTATAATGCTAAGCCAAAGTTTGCCATCATGGCACCAACCCAATGATGACACCATTTTTTACCACATTAATGGCCTTGTACCAAACACTCCTTTATAATTTAAAAACGGATTTTAAAACTAATAAAGACTGAATTAAGCTCAAACTTTTGAAGTCAACTATCAAATATGCAATAATAAGCACTAAAAAGTAAGCAAAAAGAAATAAGCATATTCATAAGCTAATAAGCAAAAAGTAGAAATAAGCTTTTTAGGCAGTTTTTAGGCAAATGACAAGTGAATGATACAAGAGCAACTAAAAAGCATTTTTAAGCATAACTAAACACAAATAAGCACAAAAAGTCATCAATAAGCTGAAAAATAAGCAATGCTACAGTAACTTTTAAGCAAAAATTTAAAAAGGAGTATACCTTGATCCTTGCTCAAAACAGGATTATGTGAAACCTAAATAAGCTCTAAAACCTACCCAAGCTTATAAATAAGCTATACTAAGCACCCAATGAGCCCATCCAAGTTTGCTTCATCACCCCCTTTGCTATCAAACAGTAACTTTTTTTTTTCTTTTGAATTTTCCTTAAATTTTTGTATCTTAGTTTAAAAACAGATTATAAAGTGGTTTATGTGAGCTTTAAAAGACTTAACTTAAGAACTTTGAACAAAAAGTAAAACATAAAACTGAATTTTCATTAATCTTAAAAGAGACAAGTACATAAAAGTTGGACTACTTAAAAACTTAAAACTGAACTAAAAAAAAATACACTACTTTGCCTCAAGGGCTTACAAAAGATTTATATAGAATAAATACTAGCTAGGGCTCTTCTCTTTTTTCCTTTGTCTTTTTCTGTCCCTTGTGTCTTTGTGCTTCTTTTAAGAGACAAATGCCCGTCTTGTGTTTGTTGTGAGTGTGTAGAAACACACTTCAATCTGAACCCTTCATTTTTCTTGTTGCCCACTCAAAAAGTTTTCAACCATTGATCGAATGAGGGTTTTTGGATTGCCAGCTTGGACAATGACCATGTGGGGAGGTGGGGTTTATGAGGGTGATAGGTTTGGAGGGACATGGGGAGGTCAACGAGGTTGACAGAGACATGTTGTGGGGTTTATGAGTAAGCGGGAAAGGTTGTTGAAAGATGTACATGTTTCAAACGGGTGAATGGTTTGGGTTTTTTGATCACAATTGGTCCCCACAAAGGTTATATATGTTAGCAATTTCGTCCCTTGTGTGTAAATATAGATTGGTGATATTTACAGAAAAGGTCCCCAAAGTTAAAAAGGATAATTCACCACAAAGCCTTGTGGTGGTTATATAACTTTCTAGGGTGGCAAGAATTGACCCTGTGTGTTATCCTCTTTGTGAAATGCAGTTTAAACCCTTGCAAGTATTTTCTTCTTTTCCTTCATTAAATAAGTTAGGGACCTTGGCCAATTTATTGGCCCCTAAGTTATTTTTTCTTCACTTTTGCTTTGATTTGTCGCGGGGTTGACTATTTGGTTGACTTTTTTCAGACTTGGGCCTTTTATCTTGACTTGGTCTTTTCCACCGCTTTCCATTTCGTGTCCGTTTTTGACCGTTAGGCTTTGTTATTTTCTCCTTTTCTTAGATATCCGTTCCTGCACAACACAATTAGCAAAACAAGCATATATTTGGCATTTTAAGTCCGTTTTTGGTTATTTAAGCTCGTTTTTAAAGGTAAAAGGTATGTGTAATTAAACACATACCAAAATCCCCCATACTAAGACATTGCCGTGTCCTCACGCAATGCTATGAAGTAAGCATTTTGAAAACTAAGAATCTCAGTCACCCTCGACTAATAACCTCGAAAAGTAGCTAAGTGTTCATCAAGGGAGTTAAAGACTCATAAGATTTGAAAATCCCCGTCTTTACCATTTTTTTATATATACACCTATTCCTACACATCTTTTTATATTTTTCATTTTTTCATTAATCAACTAACTAGAACGTTTGACTTTCGTTATTTAATAACTTTAAGGGATCATAGAACAAGATGCATTTCGATCCGAGAATGCCCCAAAAGGATAAATTCATCATTCCCGACTTTTCACTTATTACAAACCAAGCTTAAAACGGAATCACCGTTAATTATGAGTTAAGATGCTAACACTACTCATATTTACAATTTGTAAACTTTTCACTCTCGACAATTTATATCTTAGCTGTATGTGCTATTTTGGATTTCAACCATGGATCAACGTTTTGCAACATTCTATGTTTCATGTTCCACCCGAGAATAATGAGTTTGAATGCGAGATCATCCCATGTAGCGACTTTCGTCTCGGCACTTCCCAACCTTGCGGTTAAGTGACCAGGCTTTTGACACCCCACAGAGACTAGTATCGGGACTCACGGACCTTAGGTTTCATAAACTCTTAGGTTCTCCGTATACATAGCTTAAAAAATATAATAGCCAAAGTTCAAAAACGTATTTGTATTTAACAAAAAAAGATCTTTTATTCACACTTAATATTAACCATTTATGCAATTTATAACCCTCGACCTTTAAAGGCATGCAACAAGGTTAAGAGCCGGCAAGATGCAGCAAACTTTTTATCAGTCTCGGATTTATAATTTATTACTATGGGCTTCTTAGACGCTATATCCATCGGTTTGTGAGCCGGCAAGATAAACAAACTTTTATCAACCACCAGTTTATATTTATTAAATATATTATTGTTAATATTGCATTTATTCATCAATTTATTTTAAAACATGCATTGAAAACGTCTTTTTGAAAATTCCAAATATAAATTTGAGTGTAAGTCTACAGTTTTGCTATATACAACAAAAAAATTATTGATTTTAATTTAATTCTAAAAGTAGCACGTAGTAATTAATCAGATAGAATCTTATGGAGAAAAAACTGACAAATTACACACATGAGCTCTTACGATTTTCAATAATTCCTTGTTTAGCATCCAGCTCATACTAACCACTATCCTTTTTCGTTCTTACGTCGAATATTCGCGAACGCTAGTCTAAAAGTTAAGGAACAAGCTAGAGCTATCAACACCTCGATGAGTCCAAAATTTACACTTATTCTACCCAGTCAGGAAAGTCAAAATTGTGACAAAACACTTTATTTTTAATAGTGTGAAAATTTTTAAAATGTTTCATTTTTTTTGAATTTTGGTGGTAAAAACGGGTTACGTGAAAAAAACGCTGCAGGCACAAACAAATAGAAGATCCCCCCCATATAGAGTTTGAAAAAACAATGTCCTCAATGTTTAACGAGGGGGGTTTCTCAGCTTAAATCCTAAGCCGTTTATGAATTATGCTTAAAGATAAACGTTAGTCGATAAGATTAGGATATCGGGATTCCCAAATGAAGCTGAGGATTGTGAAGCTCTTGTGATCGAAGGACAAATATCGCGAGCACGAGAGGCTTCAAAAATCTGGATCGTCTGGACAAAACAGCACAAAACACAAAACATGGAATAAGGAAAGAGTCAAACCTCCTCACAAAAACAAACACTTATTCATAACTAAAGCTAGCATACGACAACTACTGATAAACTAGGAAAAGCATTGAGGGTGCCCTCCCCCGAAGCGCTTTTTTAGGGACCAACTAAGCTTGACCCAAATCCGGCCCTGAATTTAGTTGTCCTTAGGGAAGGTTTGGAGATCCGAGATATCCATAGCAGGGATAACACCTCCGAAGTAGTGCATGAGACGATGACCATTTGCTTATAAGCTTTGGCCCGGAGTTCTTGTAGATAACACAAAACGGTAGTCCATACGGAAAAACTTAAACAATGGTAAATGGTCCTGACCAACGGACATTCGAAACTTGCAAGAGAAAATTTTCAATCTTGATTAAAGAGGAGACTTTCTCACCGACGTTGAAAACACGTTTTTTGATCTTTGCGTCATTACTCCTCTTAGTATTTCTCTTTGTAGAATCCAAGAATTTTCAAATGGCTAGATCACGCAAGTTCACTTAATTCATTGAGATAGAATCTTGCGTTGATCACCCGCGGGTTTTGAATATCAAAGTTTTGCAATGTATTAAGGGCCTAGTAAGCTTTGAGCTCCAACTCAATCGGCAGCTGACTGTCCTTTCCATATACAAGCTTGTACGGATGCACCGATGGGTGTTTTTGTACGCTGAACAGGAAGGCCTAGAGAGCTCAACCAGTTTTGGTTCGAGCCTAAGAGGCACGATTTTAGCCCACTGTCCATTCAAGAATTCTTTTTAAACCACGATTTCGATACTTCAACCTCCCCCTTGTCTGTGGGGTGATACGCCGTTGGATAGACGATGAGTGACCCATAATTAAAGTATGACCTTTGCAAAACTGGTCATTGCCAAAATTTTTTTTTTTGTTGTTCCACGATCACTGATTATGTGCACGAGGGGCACCGAATCTGGCCAAGGAGAGATTTTGGAGAATTTGCAACTACACGGGCGTCGATTGGTGGGGAGCGCCTTAGCTTCACCCAATTTGACAGTAATCGACACCTCAAGTATGATAATTTGTTTTTTTTTAATGATGGGAAAGGTCCCCATGAAATCGATGCCCCAAACGTCAAAGATTTCACAAACTTGGATGGAATATTGTAGGCAACTCATTTAGGAACTGTAGGAGGAACGGGCCCCCCATTGTGAAAAATTTACCTCGTCGTTTGGCACGAGTCGTCAATTTTTTAACCAACTCGAGGCATCCTAATATATAGAAGGCGCAAAATAAATCCTGCATCAAAGACTTTTGGCGGTGAGATTTGCACCGTGATGTCCCCCCGGTGGGTCCATTTTGTGGGCAAGCTTCTAGAATGTCGAGAGCTTCTTTTACCGTGCATCAACACCGCCAGGATCATTTGATCCGCACATATTTTTGAACAAGAAGTGGGTCATCCAGAAAGAAGTGTTTGACATCTTTGCAAAACATGTTTTTATCTGTTGGGATGACATCCTTGAAATGAAATTCCCCTTCATGGTAGTTTGCGATATCTGCAAACATGGGGTACTATCAACACGAAGAGCAACCGTACAAGAGTTTCAAGAGGATATGTTTCCTGATTTCCTTGATCACGAGTTATCTTGATGAGGGTTCCAAGTCGGAAAGATGATCGGCGGCCAGATTCTCTGCTCCTATTTTGTACTCGTATGACAACATCGAATTCTGCAAAAGGATCCACCGCAACATCTTGCTTAGCATCCCTTTTTAGCAAAGAGATACTTTTATAGCAGAAATGGTCGGTATAACACTATGGCTTTTAGAACAAAACAAGATATGATCGAAATTTCTCAAAAGCTTATTACACGGCAAGTAATTCTTTTTCAGTCGTAGTGTAGTGTGCTTGAGCTTCAGTCATGGTTTTGCTGGCATAGTGAATTGGTTAGAAATGCTTGTTTTTTCGGTTGCCCTAGGACTGCCCAATTGCAAAATCACTGCAACACACATTAGTTTCGAAGGCAAGTCCCAGATAGGAGCAATTTAAACCGGAGCCTCGGTCAAATTTTTCTTTTGAGTGTATTAAAGGATTCGATACACTCTTTTGAAAGAAAAATGGAAGTCTCTTTTTCAAGCAGGTTGAGGTCATTGGGCGTGATATTGTTTGAGAAGTCTAGTATGAAACGTCGGTAAAAAACCGGCGTGCCCAAGAAAAACTAGGACACCATTCACAGTAGTCAGTGAGAATGTCAACTTTAAGCTCGGTCGACCCTCAATTTCCTGACTTGGAGATTTGTATCCAAGAACAATGCCTTTCTTTTACCATAAAATGGCTTTTCTCCCAATTAGGACCAAATTGTGTCTCGACACCTTTTAACATTTTTGTCCAAATGGGTATATGGCCATGTATAGAAAGAATCCCCCGAGACTGAAAAGTCCATCCATAAACACTTCCATCGTTTTTTCGATCATGGTCCGTGGAAGATTGCCATCATACATCGTTGGAAACGTGCCAGGTGCATTGCATAGCCCAAAAGGCATGCGGCGGTAGGCAAATGTTTCCGTATGGGTCAAAGAAAGGATGTCTTTCGTTGGGCTTCGGTCTATGGAATCTGGAAATAACCCGAAAAGCCATCGAGGAAACAATAGAATTGGTTTCCCGCGAGTCTTTCGAGCATTTGGTCCATAAAGGGCAATGGAAAATGGTCCTTTCGAGTAGCTTCATTCAACTTTCTATAGTCGATGCACACTCTCCACCCTGTGACCAATCGAGTCGGTATAAGATCATTTTCATCATTTTTGACGACAGGACTATGCCACCCCTTCTTCGGTACACAATGCACCGGGCTTACCCATGGACTGTCAGAGATCGGATAAATTAATCCGACGTAAAGAAGTTTTTCAACTTCTTTCTTGATGACGTCATGGATTTTCGGATTTACCCGCCTTTGATGCTGAACCGTTGGTTCGTAGTCCTCTTCCATAAGAATTTTGTGGGTCTCTGGGTTGATACCCTTGATATCAGAAAGTTTCCAAGCGATGGCTCGCTTGTGGGACTTTAGAACCTCGATTAGAGCGGCCTTTTCCTCATTCTTTAAATCTTTTGCAATTATGACGGGCAACTTGTCGTTACCCTCCAGAAATGCATATTCTAAATGAGGTGGCAAGTCCTTGAGTTCAACCTCAGGGGGCTCATTAACTGAAGAGTTTGCTTCACAAATTTTAAGATCTTTTCGAGTTTCCGGAAAATAATTTCCTTGATTGGGAGGTGGTGGTGATGGATCACTATTAAGAATTGCTTCGAGGAGAAGAATGTCCCCATCAGGGTCATAATATGTTGGATCAACTTCCGGTGAAGTTGGATCATCCTCTATAGCAAGAAAAGAGTCGGCTTCTTCGAAAAGGAGAAAATCACTGTCCCCAAATGGAGTTAAAGTTGGAGAGGTGGTAGAAACGATTGGATCATAGTAAGGAGTGGGATTGCCACTTGAGATCACATTTGAGAAACCAAGAACTTCTTGAGAGTATTCTTCACAAGCCATATCAATGACGTCAATTCGGTTTGCCGTCATATGATTGTAATTAGCCGTGTATCTCGAAGTTTGGTCCAGATTGAATGTAATGGCCTCTCTGCCAACACGAAGGGTTATTTCACCTTCGTATACATCGATTAATGCACGACTTGTCTTTAAGAAACTCCTCCCGAGAATTAGAGGTACTCGGGGGTCTGGCTCAAAATCGACGACTATGAAATCTGCAGGAAATTGGAACTTTCCCACCGTTACATAGACGTCTTCAGCGATACCGATTGGTTCAGAGATTGAACGGTCCGCTAATTCAAGCGTCATGCAAGTCGGGGTTAGTTCGGGAAGAGAGAGATTTTTCCAGACGGAATATGAGATTTACTTTTTAAACTACACTAGGCATATTAAGCTAACTGCTAAGAAGCTTTTTAAGCAAAGTTAAGTTAAGACAAAGGTAAAATAAGCAAAGATAAATGGGGACCTATATCTAATAAGCAGATTACAACAAAAATAAGCTAATGAAACAGACAGTTAAGCTCAAAAGAAGCTTGCTCCAAGATCGGAGTATGGCATAAGATTAATGCATAAGATTAATGCTTGCGCCAAGATCGGCCAAGGCGTTGCATGTATTAATCCCGGAGAATTCACATGGAATAAGAAATCGGCCAGGGTCTCCAAGTTTCTTTGGTAACTTGTTTAGGATGACGGCTGAGCAATTCTCATTCAATGGGGTTCTAGCCATTTCACTCAACTTTTCCTTGTTTCCGATTAAGGTTTTTAGAGTCGAGGCGAATTTTGGCATAAGCATCAAGGCATCCGTAAAGCTAATTTCGAAACTCAAATCTCGAAAGATTTCATAGAATTTCTCAATTTGGTCGTTAGCTTTCTCACGACGTCTTTCATCATTTCTTCTTGAAGGAAATGGAATTGATGCTTTTTGGTTAGGCCTTGAAGCACTAACTGGAGCATTTACGGGCTCAGAGATTGATTCATGATGGACAATAGGGACAACCGGAGGTGGGATGTCTTCGGTGCTTCCGTTATTAGTAGGAGGCATCGTATCCTTTGTGACCTCGGGTTCACGTTCTACTACTTTAGGAGAAGAAGTAGTATGAATCGTGGGTCCCTTGTAAGCTACACCACTTCGAGTGGTAATACCTTTTAAATCCTCTTTCGGGTTAGTAACAGTGTTACTAGGGAGAGTTCCCGAAGTAGAGGCGGTATTGGAAGTGACAAATTTAGAAAGCATGTCCGTGAGATTGGTCAATTGATTTTGCATGTTTTGACCTTGAGTTTGCATGTTCCTCATCACAGCATCATTAGCCTTTACGTAGGCTTGGAAATCTTCCTTCGATACACCTTGAATCTGAGGAACCGAAGCTTGATAGGCGGGAGCTTGATAAGCAGGAGGTTGAACAACCTGAGGTCGATAGATTTGACCTTGATGAACCGGGGGTTGGTAAGCTGGAGCTTGATTGAAATTCCCTCGGTTTTGGTTGTAACGATTCTGATTGTTTCCTTGATTTTGCACATTATGATTGGGGGGAAAACCAGGTGGTCGAGTTTGATTTGAAATCGGGGCTCGATAACCGGTGTTTCCTTGGTTGTAGTTAGCTGCGGCTGCTTGAGAGACATATTCTTGGATATTATCTCGATAAACATTGCCAGAAGTGGCTGGACAAGTTTGGTAGGAATGAGCACCACCGCAAGTAACACAACTTTCCTCAACCGCTTTGACAGGAGTAGGAGCGGGAGATTGATTTTTCTTATCAAGGAGTAAAGCTTTCACCATATCTTTCAACTCAGCAACTTCGGAAGAGATTCCGGGGGTGGAAGTGCTCGAACTCACTTTGGCAACAACCGGTTTGTTACGTGAATTACGAACTTTGGATTTGCTTTCAATGATTCTTAGGCAATCACGAGGCATTTTATCCAAAAAGTTGCCACCCGCGGCGGAATTTAACGAATCTTGATCGTTAGAGTTCAAGGCATTATAGAATGTATCGAGTTGATGCAATTCTGAAAATCCATGATGTGGACATGCCCGAAGAAGATCATTAAATCTATCCCATGCTTCATAAAACGTCTCATCAAATCTTTGTTGAAATCTCGTGATTTCATTTCGAAGATTTGTGGTTTTAGAAGGAGGGAAAAATTTGTTGATGAATTTTGAAACAAGATCATCCCATGTTTGAATCGATCGAGGGGGTTCTTTTTCAAGCCAAATCCGGGCTGCCCCCTCGAGGGAAAATGGGAAAAGCATAAGCTTTACCGACGTACTCGGGACGTTCGGGAACTTCATCGTAGAAGTGATCTTGTTGAAATATCGGATGTGGGCATGAGGATCTTCTTTGTCATGTCCGAAGAATTGCTTGTTTTGAACGAGGTTAAGCAGACCGTGCTTAAGCTCAAAGTTGTCCGCGGTGATTTCGGGTACAACGATGGCATCCTCGTAACCCGCTGTGGGTGCTTCAAGCAACTGAGCTATAGTCCGGGTATCATCCATCGGAGCTAAGGGTTCTGGATTTTCAACTGGTTCTTCAAGATTAAATTGTTCAACAACAGGTGGTGGGGCCTGGTGTTGTTGATTATGAAGATTACGAGTTTGGGAACGAGTGTGCATACACTAAGAAAGAAAATTTACACTAATTTTTTGTTTTTGTTTTTGGTTTATCGAAAGTAAATTCACAATTTATTTTAATAACGGACAACGATAAAGACAACTTAAACCTAATAATCGACAAGCTTCTCGGTAACTCTTCGAAAAGAAAAACGCACAAAGGAGCGGAGGAATAGGAAAGCGCGAAGCTATTAAAAACCTTTTTCCTTTAGGGTCGTAGTTCCTAGGAACAACCCGCCTTATACCCCTCTTATAGTTTGTTTATCTTTTAAAAGGTGAACCGTACCTCGCAAGTGACACAAAAGACAAGTTTTTAAATCTTTTGTTTGAATTGGGAACCAACAAGTTCACCGGAAGTTATTATGATAATACCTTAGTTGAGAATATTATATTTTGGTATTTCCGGAAGTTGGGATGTTTTATGATAATACCTCAATTGAGCAATAATTATATTGTGGTATTTTTACCAATTTGTGAATTTTATTTATAATGAAGTCACTTGTTTTTTATTTTTGGTTTTCTTTTTCTTTTTTTTGGCTTTTCTTTTAATGATAATTATACTAAAAAGAAAATGAAAATATTTTTGTACTTTTATTTTTATTTTTTTACTATGATAATATTCCAGATTGTAACACAGCTGACAAACGTACGACAATCTGAGTTTCACAGGCCTTCCCTGGCAACGGCGCCAAAAATTGATTAATTCCAAATTATATATAATATATATATAATAAAATATATAATCTAAAAACACAATAATAATCAATGAAACTGAGAAGTAGTATAGAATGTTCCCGGGTCGTTTATCCCCAACGAGGCTGGACAGAGAAATCGTCAGTCGGGAAGATTGGAGTTTGAATGAGAGAAAATGATTTTGAGAGGTGTGGAAAGCTAAGTTAAACAATAACAAACAAAAATCGATTAAGAAAAACCATAAAAATTATGAATTAAGCTGAAAAAGGGATCATGAAATTTCCGAACATAAGGGTCAAACCTAAAATCTTCAAAATTAACCCTACAAAGAAATTTTTACTTCTAAACTACTCTAGGGAACTAATAATGAAGAATGAAAAAGACTAGACTGAAAACGGAGGTCGTTTGACCCAAAAACGAGTCAAGACAAAATCCGTACCCGAGACCCGTTCTTTAAAAATCAAAAGTTTGAAAAATTAACCCTACGAAAGTTTTTCTATTTTTCCTACGTAGTATATGACTAAAGAAAATTTTCTAAAAAAGAAAAATATTTTTTTGATAATTTTTGTATTTTTTATGAATTTTTAAAACTTTTAACTAAATTAAATTATAAAAAATACTAAACTATTTTTAAAAATTCTGAAAAATTTACCTAAAATACTAGATCCTAAATACTACCTAAGAAAAATAAGAAGCCCGAAATTCGGCTTATAAATAAGCCGAAAATAAGCTAGAAAGAACTTATAGCCAAACGGGCTAAAATGGGGTTAAATACTAAACCACTTGGGACTCTAACGTAGAAGTCCCAAGGGCGCAGCGGTAAGGCTTGGTTATAAAAAGGGGTGTATTGAGGGTAGAGGCCCGGGTTCGAGTCTTGCTCACCCGGGTTTCCCCTTATCTCCCCTTTTTTTTTACAAAAACTTTTCAAACAAACTTGTTAAGCTCCTTGAGCTTAACAATTTTCATAACTACGACTTTTTGAAAATGCTTATAAATAAGCTGAAAAAGGGCTTTTTCTTTGGACAGTAGCTTAAATTGAGCTAAAAGCTTTAATGGCTTATGGCTTTTGACTTTTATGAACAAAAAAGCAAAGAAAATTGGAAAATGAGCACACACAGCTTGACACACCAACAATAAGAACTTCTAGGAACAAAATAAGCAAATGAAAGAAACCCAATAAGCCAGAAGTTTGCTTAAACACTCAGCAGTACTAACTTTGGAGTTAGTACTGCTAGGGTGAATTTGGCTTTTTCTTGCACACAATAAGCAATGAAAGGGCACAATAAGCTATCACAAGCCACTAGCAATCCAAATAAGCAAGTAAGAACACTAAGATAACAATTAAAAAGAACTAAATAAGCTGGAACAAAAATAAGCTGTCTCCTATACTATGCCTAAAAAAGGGTTCAAAAGCATACTTTGAGCTTAAATGTAAGCTACCTAGAGTGCTTCCTAAGGTCTACAAAGCTAGGGCTTAATAAAAGAGCTTATTGGCTTTTTAGAAAAGCCAAAAGCTTGAGCTGAGGTTCACTAATAAGCTAGATAAGTGGGCTTAAAAATGGTGTCTAGCACCAGGGCAAATAATCTAAAAACAAGGGGGCTTAATTTGACAGCTTAAAATAAGCTGTCAAATAAGCTCAAAATGAAGAATAAATAGTAAACATATAAAAAATGGCTTGTGAAGAGCTTATATTCAAACTTTCATTTGCTAAAAACAATTTAAGACTGCTGATTTTTGTTCTTAAAAGGAGCTTTTTCTTTTAAAAAAAAGAGACACCAAATTGTTGGCAGTTTGACTTAGGAAATCAAATGACTCAAAGCACTTTTAACAACTTGTTTAGACACACAAATGACACACTTTTTAAACCAAAACTCAAGTGTACAAGAGCTTATCCAAATAAGCTCTTGTATTTCTCAAAAATACAACAGACCAAAAGAGCAACTAAATAAAAAATGAAAAACAGTTTTGAACTTAAAAACTTTGGAAAAACAGACTAAAAAGGGCTTAATGACTTAAGCCAAAGTTAACCATGTGACACCAACCCATAACATTCCTGTTTTGACCCATTTTGGGCTTATCCCAAACACCCCTTTAGGTTTTAAAAACGAATTTTTAAAACTGTAAAGACTAGCTTAAGCACAAAATTTTGAAAACAAGTATTAAGCAAGCATGGTTAAGCACAATAAGGTAAAAAGAACAGGTAAATAAGCACTTTGAAAAACTAATAAGCTACAACAGTAATAAGCTTATCTAAGCAGTTTAAAGCAAATGGTAAGTGAAAGACTACAAAAGCAACTAAAAAGCATTTTTAAGCATAACTAAACACATATAAGCACAATAAGTCATTAATAAGCTGAAAATAAGCCACAATAAGCAATGCTACAGTAATTTTTTAAAAGGTTTAAAGAGAAAGCATACATTTGATCCTTGCTCAAAACAGGGTAAAGAGTACCTAAATAAGCTCTAAAACCTACCCATTAGCTTATAAATAAGCTAGACTAAGCATACCAATGAGCCATTCATTATTGCTCATTCATCCTTTATCAAACAGTGACCCTTTCTTTTTTCTTTCAATTTTTCTTAAGTTCTTTGTATCAAAGTTAAAAACAGATTATAAAGTTTATATTAAGAGCTTATATGATTTTTAAATAAACACAAGTTAATATAAAAACTTAGAACACAATGTTAAGGATAAATTGAATTTTCATTAAGAAGAATGCAAGTACAAAGTAGATTAAAAACTTTTAACTGAGCTAAAAAAACACTAAAAACTAACTGAAAACTAATTCACTTGCCACAATGGCTTACAAAAGCTTAAATAGCCAAATAAGCTAGGGTTTGGGTCTCTTGTCTTCTCTCCTTGTGCTTCTTTGTAGACACAGAAACGACTTGTGTGCTTGTTGTGAGAGTGTAGAAAACACAAACAATCCTTGCCCTTCATTTATCTTGGAGCCCACTCAAAATCGTCACAGCCATTGATTTGAATGGTGGGTTTTTGGATTGCCAGATTGGCATACCCATGTGGGGGGTGGGGTTGTGGGGGGGATTTTGTTGTTTGGAAGGTTTTGGAGTGTTGTGGGGAGTCAACGAGGTTGACATTGACAGGAGGGGGGAGTTATAAGCTTTGGCGGGAAATAATTGTGGAAGATATACAGTAGTTTAAAATCCAGGGGTGAAGTTTGGGGTTTTGTCAAAACTAGTCCCTCATGGTGTATGTGTTGTTTGCAACACACGTCCTTGTGTTTATAAAGGTTTGGGGTGTTGGCAGAAACACCCCCTCAAGTGTTATAAATGTATTGCAAGTCAAGTCCTTTTGGTATGTGACTTTTGAGCTTTGGCAGGAACACCCCTTGTGGTTAATACTTTGGGCAGTTGGCATTTTTAGCCCTTGCAAGATTTTCCTTCTTTTTCCTTCATTAAATAAGTTTAGGGACTTGGTATAATTTGGTCCACTAACTTATTTTTCTTCACTTTTTTGACTTTTGGATTTGTCGGGGTTGACTTTGGTTGACTTTTTGACACTTGGGCTTTGTCTTGACTTTGTCTTTTCCACGCTTTTCCATTCCGTGTCCGGTTTTGTCGTTTTGGCTTTGTTTTTCGTCCTTTTCTTAGATATCCGTTCCTGCACAACACAATTAGCAAAACAAGCATATTTTTGGCATTTTAAGTCCGTTTTTGGTTATTTTAACTTGTTTTTAAAGGTAAAAGGTGTGTGTAATTAAACACATACCAAAATCCCCCATACTAAGGTATTGCCGTGTCCTCACGCAATGCTATGAAGTAAGCATTTAGAAAACTAAGAATCTCAATCACCCTTGACTAATAACCTCGAAAAGTAGCTAAGTGTTCATCGAGGAAGTTAAAGACTCATAAGTTTTGAAAATCCCCGTCTTTACCATTTTTTTATATATACACCTATTCCTACACATCTTTTTGTATTTTTCATTTTTCATTAATCAACTAACTAGAATGTTTTGACTTTCGTTATTTAATAACTTTAAGGGATCATAGAACAAGATGCATTTCGATCCGAGAATGCCCCAAAAAGGATAAATTCATCGTTCCCGACTTTTCACTTATTCCAAACCAAGCTTAAAACGAAATCACCGTTAATTATGAGTTAAGATGCTAACCACTACTCATATTGCATTTGTTAACTTTTCACTCCCGTCAATTTATTCTTAGGTGTATGTGTATTTGAATTTCAAACATGGATCAATGTTTTGCAACATTCTATGTTTCACGTTCCACCCGAGGGAATAATAAGTTTTAAGGCAGATCATCCCATGTAGCGACTTTCGTCTCGGCTCTCCCACCTTGCGTTAAGTGACCAGCTTTTGGGACACCTCACAGAGGACTAGTATGGGCTCACGCGACCTTAGGTTTCATAAACTCTCAGGTTTTCCGGCCACCCTGTATGCACATAGCTTATAAAATATAATAGCCAAAGTTCAAAAGCATATTTGAATTTAACAAAAAGAGATCTTTTATTCACACTTAATATTAACTATTTACGCAGTTTGTAACCCTCGACTTTTTAGAAGGCTGCAACATCGGTTGTGAGCCGGCAAGATGCAGCAAACTTTTATCAGTCTCGGATTATTATTCTTACTATGGGTTTTCTTTAGAAGGCTGTAACATCGGTTGTGAGCCGGCAAGATACAGCAAACTTTTATCAACCCACAGTTTATATTTATTATATTTTTGCATTTTTCATCATTTTTTTATATTGGGAAAACGTCTTTTTGAAAAATTCAAGTATAAATTTGAACTAAGTCTAAAGTTTTTGCTATATACTACATAAAAATTATTGATTTAAGTTTAATTTCCAAAAGTAGCACGTATATTAATCAGGTTAGAATCTTATGGGAGAAAAAGCGACAAATTACACACATGAGCTCTTAAGATTTCCAAATAATCCTTGTTTAGCATCCAGCTTATAATTAACACTATCATTTTTCGTTCTTCGCGAATATTCGCGAACGCTTAGTCTAAAAGTTAAGGAACAAGCTAGAGCTCAACACGCTCGATCGAGTCAAAATTTACTCTTATTCTACCCAGCAGGAAAGTCAAAATTGTGACAAAACACTTATTTTATTTTTGAAAATTTTTAAAATTTTTCATTTTTTTGAAATTTTGGTGGTAAAAACGGGATTACGTGATAACAACGGCTGCAGGCACAATCAAATCGAAGATCCCCCCATACTAGAATGAAACATTGTCCTCAATGTTTTACGAAGGGTTTCTACGTAAATCCTAAGCCGTTTATGAATTATGCTTAAAGATAAACGTTAGTCGATAAGATTAGGATATCGGGATTCCCAAATGAAGCTGAGGATTGTGAAGCTCTTGTGATCGAAGGACAAATACCGCGAGCACGAGAGGCTTCAAAAATCCGGGACATCCTGGACAATACAGCACAAAACACAAAACATGGAAAAGGAAAGAGGCAAGCCTCTCACAACAACTAAACACTTATTCATTACTACTAAGCTAGCATACTACTACTACTGATAAACTAGGATAAGCATGGGGTGCCTCCCACGAAGCGCTTGTTTAGGGTCACTAAGCTTGACCAATTACATGAATTTTAGTTGTTCCTTAGGGAAGGTTTTGGAGGTCCGGTGATATTCCATAGCTGGGATATTCACCTCCAAAGTAGTGCTGAAGACGATGACCACTTTACTTGTAGTTTTATGCTCGGAGTTTTGGGAATAATCAAACGGTACCATAGGAAAAACTTGAACATGGTAAAATGGTCCTGTCCACTGGGACTTCAACTTGCCGGAGAAAAATTTTCAACCTTGAGTAAAGTGGAGGCCTTGGATCACCGACGTTTGGAAAAACGCGGTTTTTGATCTTTTGCGTCATGAATCCTCTCTAGTTTTCTCTTGTAGATCAAAGAATTTTCATAGGCATGATCCGCAGTTCACTTAATTCATTAAGTTGAACCTTTGCGTTGATTTTTCTCCCGCGGTTTTAAGATCAAGTTTTGCCATGTTTAAGGGCTAGTAAGCTTTGTGCTCCAACTAAATCGGTAGGATGATCATGCCTTTCATATTACAAGCTTGTACGGAGTTGCACCCGATGGGTGTTTTGTACGCTGTACGGGAAGGCCAGAGTGCGTCATCAGTTTGTCCGACAAGAGGCACGATTTTCGCCCACTGTCTTTCAAGAAATTCTTTTTAAACAACGATTTGATACCTTCAACTACCCACTTGTCTGAGGATGATACGCGGTGGAGAGTCGATTGATGACCCATATTTAAAGCATGACCTTTGCAACTGGTCATTGCAAATATGTGTTCCTACGTATCACTGTATGATGGCACGTGGGGCACCGTATCTGGCAAGAGAGATTAAGAAATCTGCAAAAACTTCTCGGGCGTCGTTGGTTGGGGAGCGCCTTTGCTTCAAACCCATTTTAACTGATAGTGACGCACGATTTTGTATTGTTGCCTTTAGGAATGTTGGGAATGGGCCATGAAGTCGATTGCCCTAAACGTCAAAGATTTCTCAAACTTGGATGGAATTTTAAGGCTCTCTCCATTTGTGAAATTTTTCCTTGTCGTTGGCAGAGTCCGCAATTTTTAACCAATAGTGGGCATCACTTATATATTTGAAGGCAAAAGAATCCTGTCATCAAAGACCTTTTTGGCAGGTGAGATTTGCACCGTGATGTACCCGGTGGGTCATGTGGCAAGCTTCGAGAACGTAGAGAGCTTCCTTTGCGTGCACACACCGCCGGATCATTTGATCTGCACAGATTTTGAACAAGAAGGGGTCATCCCAGAAGTAGTGTTTGACATCTTTGAAAAACTTGTTTTTCTGTTGGGATGACATTCCCTTGACAATGAAATTCCCCGCATCAGGTTGTTTGACAAATCTGCAAAAACCAGGGGTACTATCAACACGAAGAGCAACCGATCCAAGAGTTTCGAGAGGAAATGTTTCCGTGATTTCCTTGTTCTCGAGTTTATCTTGATGAGGGTTCTCAAGTCTGGAAAGATGATCGGCGGCCAGATTCTCTGCTCCTTTTTTGTCTCGGATGACAACATCAAATTCTTGGAGCAAAAGGATCCACCGCATCAGTCTTGCTTAAGCTCCTTCTTAGCGAAGAGATCTTTTAGCATTATGTGTCGGTATACACTATGTCTTAGCAAAACAAGATATAACCGAAATTTCTCAAAAGCATACACTACGGCAAGTAATTACTCTTTTTCGGTCGTAGTGTAGTGTGCTTGAGCTTCAGTCATGGTTTTGCTGGCATAGTGTATTGGTTGGAAATGCTTGTTCTTTCGTTGCCCTAGGACTGCCCCAATTGCAAAATCACTTGCATCACACATTAGTTCGAAGGGCAAGTCCCAGTCGGGAGCAATCAAAATCGGAGCCTCAGTCAATTTTCTTTTAAGTGTATTAAAGGATTCGATACACTCTTTTGAGAAGAAAAATGGAGTCTCTTTTTCAAGCAGGTGAGTCATTGGGCGGGCTATTTTTGAGAAGTCTTGTATGAAACGTCGGTAAAAACCGGCATGCCCAAGAAAACTTCGGACACCTTTCACAGTAGTCGGGTGAGGGAGCTTGGCGATAACGTCAACTTTTGCTCGATCGACCTTACATTTCCCGACTTGGAGATTTTGTGTCCAAGAACAATGCCTTCCTTTACCATTGAAATGGGCTTTTCTCCTAGTTTAGGACCAAATTGGTGTCTTCACACGTTTTAACATTTTATCCAAATGGGATAGGCATGTAGAGAAAGAATCCCCGAAGACTGAAAAGTCATCCATAAACACTTCCATCGTTTTTTCGATCATGTAGGGAGATTGAGATCATTACATCGTTGGAACGTGTGGGTGCATTGCATGCCCAAATGGCAAAATGTTCCGTGTGAAGGGCAAGAGTAATGGTTGTATTTTCTTGGTCCTTCGGGTCTATGGGAATCTGGAAATAACCCAAAAAGCCATCGAGGAAACAATAGTATTGATTTCCCGCGAGTCTTTCGAGCATTTGATCCATAAAGGGAAGTGGGAAATTGGTCTTTTCGGGTAGGCTCATTCAACTTTCTATATAGTCGATGCACTACTCTACACCTGTGACCAATCGAGATCCGGAATATGATACATTCTAATCGTTTTTTGACGACGGTCTGCACCATTCTTCGGTAACAGGTGCACCGGCTTTACCCTTGGACTGTCAGAGATCGGATTAAATTAATCCGGCGTCAAGAAGTTTTTCAACTTCTTTCTTGATGACGTCGTGGATTTTTGGATTTACCCGTCTTTGATGTTGACCTTTGGTTCTAGTCCTCATTCCATGGAGAATTTTGTGGGTACAAAACTCTAGGTCAATACCTAGATTATCAGAAAGTTTTCAAGCGATGGCTGTTCTCGCTTGTGGGACTTAAGAACCTCGATTAGAGCTGCCTTTTCCTCATTCTTCAAATCTTTTGCAATTATGACGGGCAACTTGTCGTCACCCGACAGGAGGGGGGAGTTATAAGCTTTGGCGGGAAATAATTGTGGAAGATATACAGTAGTTTAAAATCCAGGGGTGAAGTTTGGGGTTTTGTCAAAACTAGTCCCTCATGGTGTATGTGTTGTTTGCAACACACGTCCTTGTGTTTATAAAGGTTTGGGGTGTTGGCAGAAACACCCCCTCAAGTGTTATAAATGTATTGCAGGTCAAGTCCTTTTGGTATGTGACTTTTGAGCTTTGGCAAGAACACCCTTTGTGGTTAATACTTTGGGCAGTTGGCATTTTTAGCCCTTGCAAGATTTTCCTTCTTTTTCCTTCATTAAATAAGTTTAGGGACTTGGCATTTTCAGTCCCTAAACTTATTTTTCTTCACTTTTTGACTTTGGATTTGTCGGGGTTGACTTGGGTTGACTTTTTCAGACTTGGGCTTTGTCTTGACTTTGTCTTTTCCATTCCGTGTCCGGTTTTGTCGTTTTGGCTTCGTTTTTCGTCCTTTTCTTAGATATCCGTTCCTGCACAACACAATTAGCAAAACAAGCATATTTTTGGCATTTTAAGTCCGTTTTTGGTTATTTTAGCTCATTTTTAAAGGTAAAAGGTATGTGTAATTAAACACATACCAAAATCCCCCATACTAAGGTATTGCCGTGTCCTCACGCAATGCTATGAAGTAAGCATTTAGAAAACTAAGAATCTCAATCACCCTCGACTAATAACCTTGAAAAGTAGCTAAGTGTTCATCGAGGAAGTTAAAGACTCATAAGTTTTGAAAATCCCCGTTTTTACCATTTTTATATATATACACCTATTCCTACACATCTTTTTGTATTTTTCATTTTTCATATTAATCAACTAACTAGAACGTTTTGACTTTCGTTATTTAATAACTTTAAGGGATCATAGAACAAGATGCATTTCGATCCGAGAATGCCCCAAAAAGGATAAATTCATCGTTCCTGACTTTTCACTTATTCCAAACCAAGCTTAAAACGAAATCACCGTTAATTATGAGCTAAGATGCTAACACTACTCATATTTGCAATTTGTAAACTTTTCACTCCCGACAATTTATATCTTAAGGTGTATGTGCTATTTTGAATTTCAACCATGGATCAACGTTTTGCAACATTCTATGTTTCACGTTCCACCCGAGAATAATGAGTTTGAAGGCGAGATCATCCCATGTAGCGACTTTCGTCTCGGCACATCCCAACCTTGCGGTTAAGTGACCAGGCTTTTGACACCCCACAGAGACTAGTATCGGGACTCACGGACCTTAGGTTTCAAAAACTCTCAGGTTTTCCGTATGCACATAGCTTATAAAATATAATAGCCAAAGTTCAAAAGCATATTTGAATTTAACAAAAAGAGATCTTTTATTCATACTTAATATTAACCATTTATGCAATTTGTAACCCTCGACCTTTTAGAAGGCTGCAACATCGGTTGTGAGCCGGCAAGATGCAGCAAACTTTTATCAGTCTCGGATAATTATTCTTACTATGGGTTTTCTTTAGAAGGCTGTAACATCGGTTGTGAGCCGGCAAGATACAGCAAACTTTTATCAACCCACAGTTTATATTTATTTTTGCATTTTCATCATTTTATTTTTTTATTTTTTTTAATTTGAAAAACGTCTTTTTGAGAAATTCAAGTATAAATTTGAACTAAGTCTAAAATTTTTGCTATATAATACATAAAAATTATTGATTTAAGTTTAATTTTCAAAAGTAGCACGTATATTAATCAGGTTAGAATCTTATGGGAGAAAAAGCGACAAATTACACACATGAGCTCTTAAGATTTCCAAATAATCCTTGTTTAGCATACAACTCATACTTAACACTATCATTTTTTGTTCTTCGCAACCCGCGAACGCTTAGTCTAAAAGTTAAGGAACAAGCTAGAGCTCAACACGCTCGATCGAGTCAAAATTTACTCTTATTCTACCCAGCAGGAAAGTCAAAATTGTGACAAAACACTTATTTTATTTTTGAAAATTTTTAAATTTTTTTCATTTTTTTGAAATTTTGGTGGTAAAAACAGGATTACGTGAAAACAACGACTGCAGGCACAATCAAATCGATAGATCCCCCCATACTAGAATTAAACATTGTCCTCAATGTTTTAAGAAGGGTCTCTACGCAAATCCTAAGCCGTTTATTAGGTATGCTTAAAGATAAACGTTAGTCGATAAGATTTGGATATCGGATTCCCAAAATGAAGCTGAGGATGTGAAGCTCTAGTGAACGAAGGACAAAAACCGCGAGCACGAGAGGCTTCAAAAATCCGGGAAATCCTGGACATTACAACACAAAACACGAAACATGGAAAAGGAAGGAGGCGGGCCTCTCACAAAAAAAAACACTTATTCATTACTATTAAGCTAGCATACTACTACTACGATAATACTAGGATAAGCATGGGTTGCCACCCACGAAGCGCTTGTTTTAGGTCACTTAGCTTGACCCGATCCCCCCATACTTGAGCTGGTCAAGGGGGATAGAAATGTGGATGACGAACACCCAAATTAGGAGTGTTGTCTCCATGAATCATCATCGGGCTTTCAGGAGAAAGCTGGAAAGCTTTCAAGCCCCGATGTGATGAAGAAGGAGGAGATTTCTCCTTATAAGCAAGAACACCGTGATTGAAAACTTTGTCTTCATTTTCGGATGAAAATGGAAGTAAAGTATCAATCACGGGGGAAAGAGGAGCAAGAAATCTCATGGATTCGACTTCAATGCAAATCCCCAAATCGTAAATCTTGTTTCTATCTCCGAAAGGAGAAGAAACATCAGGATCGGATCCGAGATCATTATGGGAAGGAATGAAGTCGAAATCCATAAGAAGGGCGGGATGGGTGGGCAAAATATTAGGCACATCCACGGGGATGTCTTCCACCACATTAATGGTTGAATCTCCCAAATCAGGATAATCAACATGAAATGAATCGAACTCGGGAAGGGAAGTAGAATTATAGTCATCTTTCGAGTCAAAATCATCACTCTCAATACCCGGTGGTATTGAGTCATCCGGACTAAAAAATATATCGATCTCCTCCCTAAGAGAGTCACTGTCCTCAACAGGGATAGGACTTGTGGGAAGAGACTCGATGATAGTATTAGAATTATCTTGAAAAGCTTCCGGTGGTCGGGGAGAAGAGTTATCGTAAAGCAAACTCTCCAAAAACAAAATATCACCCTCCGAATCAAGGTTGATATTATCAATTCCTGGTGGAATTAATTGGAGACGAGTGAGTTCACCAGCGAACTCATCGAAAAGAAAATCAATCTTGGGAGGGGAAGCATTCAAAGTATCACGATTGACTAATGATTCAAGAAGATAAGACTCGACATCAAAACGAACATCTTTCGGCGTAGAATCGAGGTCTTCATAATAAATCGGATTAAACTCACTAGAAATGATTTCCTCGTCAAGATCAAAAAGAGGGTTAGAATAAGTTTTAAAACTCATTACGTCTCTAACCTCCTCATGACTTGACTCGTCATCACTAGAGGTAGAATCGTCAAAGAGAGGACTGGAAAACGTTGAAAATTTTATCGTTTAAGAATCATCACAATCGGGCACATCACACTCACTTTTGATATCGGAGAAATCCTCGGACTCACTTGGGGTTGGGACAAGGTTCTCAACACTAGACTTTATGAATTCATCCGATTCCGTTTTCGAAATAGTGTCAAGATGCTGATCCTCCATTATGAGAGAGTCAACGGGCTTCTCGGGTGTGATTGCAATAGTATATTCCACGTCGTCATCATCGTCATAGCAAAAAGAGTTGAAATGTCGTAAAGTATAAGTACTAAGATTAGCTACCTGCTCTAGTTGCTGAAGCTTTTTCTTTTTATTAATTTCAAACTCATTTCATTGAAATTTTCCTTAAGCTCATTAATCTTAATCTCAATATCAATTCTCCTACTACGATAATCCTTTTCATTAATTAAAGTTTTCATTTCATCTAAATACTGCTACTTCAGATCCTCCATATCTTGGATACTTGTCTCTTGAGGAGGTTGATGAATGACGGGAAACTGCGGGGGTTCAATTTGGTCAAAACCGGAATAACTAGAATCATAACACGGATTAGGTTCGTAATAATTCTGGTTTATCGGTTGACACTAGAAAGTCTCATGAAGACCCCCGCAATTTGCACAATAAGGCTCCTCGAAGACCAATTGATCACATTGACAAGTCTTATGCGGGCCCCCACAGCGGGTACAACAAATATATTGTTGTTGAAAACTTGGTGAAGTTTGTGGAAAATTATCATAGTTTTGATTGAAACACGGGTCCTGATTGTAGACAAACGGGACTTGAGGTGGACAATCGTAACCATAATGAGCACCGTTCCCACAAAACTCACAAGTACATCGTTGACAAAAGAAATCGTCTAACGAATCCCCACATCCGTAACAAAAATTTTGGTTGATTTGTGGAGGACATTGTGAAAAATTTTGTGCAAAATTTTCACTGGGGTCTTGATAGTGGGAACTTTGTTCTTGAGGTGTGTTATCAAAGTTAGGATTTGCATTCAATGACTCAATGGAATGAGTTAGGGGTTGCGGAGGTGGGTTGAAAACTTTTGGAGAATCAATGAAAGAATTTGGATTAGAGTCATCAATTGATGAATATTCATTACAAATGTGGCAAAATCCTTTACTAAGACCAGACCAACACCTCTTGCAAGTACACCGTTGACAACGTTCATGTTCTTCTAACGGATCTTTACAATGAAAACAATGACGTTGATTGAATGACGCCATAAGAATTAAACAATTAAGAGGGATAGGAAGAAGAATTAAATGGCAAAGAGGTTAAAGGAGATTATTTTTGGTTTTTCAATAATTAATTAACAATTTATTTTAATTAGACCGAAGAACTTAAACCAATAATCAACTTGCTTCACGGTAGCTCTTTAAAAGAAAAACGCACAAAGGAGCGGAGGAGCGGGAAAGCGCGAAGCTATTAAAAACCTTCTCCTTTTGGGTCGTAGTTCCTCGGAACAACCCTCCTTATACCCCTCTTAGACACCCTTAGTAAATATATAAATATAAATAAATATAAGTACTTATTAAATATACTACAAGGATCAAAAATCACACAAAATCACATGAAAACGGGAAGTTGTTATAAGAATAGTCCCGGGTCGTAGTCCCACGAGGAGTGAATTGGAAAGTCAGTGAGTCGGTTTGATTATTTGATGTTTGAATGAAAAGATTCTGGATTTGGATTCTAAATTACGGGAAAAATAAAGCAAGTCTACACTAAAAACGAGGAAAATTACACAAATTATTACTAAAAATGAAAATGGAAGCTTTAACGGGCACATAAAAAAACTCTTAGATTTTCAAAATTAAGCCCTAAATATGAGTTTTTTCTCACTTCTTAATATGACATAAATTGATAAAAAAAGGGAAGTTTAAAGAAAACTAGAACGAAATCGAGTTTAAATTGAGTAGAAAATATGAGAATAACGAGCACGGGATACGAATCCTCAGCTACGATTTAAAAAATGAACTTTTGCAAAAATGACCCTACGAAAGTTTTTCTAGATGTTAATATGATAAAATAAAATTTTCTAAAAAAGTAAAATATTTTTTTGATTTTTATTTAATTTTTAATAATTAAAAAACAGATTTAAAGAAAATAAATGATAAAAAATAGTAAACAATATTGGAAAAATGTGAAAAATACAGAAAAATGGATTAAGGTGTACTGGTTTTATGAAAAATAAGAGCTAGAAGATTGGGTTATAAACTAAAGCCCGTAATAAAGCTGAAAACAGCTTATATGTGCTTAATGGGCTAAAAAGCCTTAAAAGAATTAATATTGTGCAACTCACTACGGTTGAGCTATTGTTATAAATTTTTTTTTTTTTTTTATAGCATACCGGTAGTGAGCTTTTGCTTGTGTTATAAAATGTTGGTGATGGGGTTGAGGGGGGGGGGGGATCCCAAGTTCGATTTTTTTTTTTTTTTTTTCTTTTTTTTTTTTTTTTTTTTTTTTTTTGAGTCTTGAACTTGGGGCCTCCCCTAATCCCAACGTTTTTTATTTCCATTTTTTTACAACTTTTTGAACAAGCTAAAAATAAGCAACTATAAAAAGACAAAAAATTTATAACTAGCAAAAAGTAACGAAAATAAGCTAAAAGAAAAGTGGCAGTTTGCTAATTTACACTAGTCTTAAAAGTGCTTAAACTGTTAGGGCAGTTTAAGTTAGTAAGCTAATGGAAAATGAAAATAAGCACAAACAGTTATCTATAATACCTAATAAGCAATGTTAGTAACAAATAAGCACAAAGGAACAAACAGAAAAACCACAAATAAGCAACTACAAAGGGAGACTTAATTTTTAACTAAGCCTAAGCTAAGCTAAAATGTGGGCTTATCTAAGGCAAAATAAGCAAAGGCAAAACCTAAATAAGCACTAAATGCTAATAGCCTAACCCTAATAAGCAAGTGAAAATAAAAATAAGCTAAGGGAACAAACAAATAAGCAAGAAATGGCAATAAGCACTAGGACTAAAACTGCATGTAAGACAGGTCAAGTGACACACTTTGGGGCTTATTTTTAAGCCCTTAGAGTGGTTTTTAGCTTTCTGGCTTATAGAGCTAAGAGTAGTCTTATAGGTTCTTAACAATCAATAAGATTAAAACTTGAAGCAAAAATAAGCACTAAAAAGAAGGGCTGAAAAGGGGTTTTTGCACCAGGGGAGTTTTAACTAATTTCAAAGGGCTAAAAGCCAGCTTATGAATAAGCTGGCAAATGAGCTTAAAATTTTAAAGGGAGTTAAAACAGATGGACACAAGCTCCTAATGAGCTTGTGCTCAAAATGTGAAGTACTGCAATAAGTAAGCTGCTGACTATTTTAAGGAAAAAAAAAATCTTTTAAACTTTAAGGTTTGGCTAAAGAAAAACGATTGACAGTTTTGAGGAGACAAGAACTAACCAAAAGGAAACTTATCCTACTGCATCTATGTCTTATAAAACGAGTCAAAAAACAAGTTCCAATGTTGGTTTTAAAAGCTGAATCAAAGCAACATTTTGAAATTCCAGTATTGCCAACACAGATTCAAAGGACAATTGATAATACTTAAAAAAACAATTTTTTACTCTAAACTTTTTAGGAACTGTTAAAAAAAACTCTTAAAAATGTTTGCCAAGTGGGATAGGGTGACCAAATGGTTTAAACCCCAAGTGACGTTTTGTACCCTTAACCCAATAACACCTCTTAAAAAGATTAAAAATCAAATTTTTAGCTAATCCTAGGCTGATTTTAAGCTAGAAACTTAAAAACAGATAGTAAACTAAGTAAGATTAAGTAAAAATAAGATTGATACATGCAAAAAATAAATAATTTAGATAAGCAATATAAAAAATAAGTACTTGATAAGCTAATATATAAAATAACCAGTTTAAAAGGGGCACAATAAAACAGTTTCAAAGAAACCTACATCTAAGTACAAATAAGGCACTAAAATAAGAACATAAGCATAAATCACTCAGATAATAAGCTAGATAAGCAACAAGATATGCACAAATATTGCTATGTAACTAGTAGCAATAAGCAAAATGCAAATATGAAAAAATGAAAAACTTACAAAGGGTACAAGTTAAGGCTTATGAAATAAGCTTTCAATGCTTAAAAACAATCCCTAAGTGCTTACCATAAGCTCTAAAACCCAAGGTCTTCCATTTTAACCATGCTCATTTGATTTCTTCTTTTATTTTATATATTTTTTTGGATTTTTAAGTTTTTTGACAGAAAATAAAAACAAGCTTACAAATAGGCTTTTAAGGTATTAAAAGCTTATAAATGAGCTTAACAAACGGTATTTAAGAGACAATGATTTAAATGACAAGTATTTAAGGAAAACAAGTAAATTGCATAAAAATAAATGACAAGAAATTTTAAGACAGAAAATTAAAGTTGCAATGTATTAAAAAGACAGTATTAAAGGGTACAAATTAAGGTTACAAGCTTTTGCCTTGAAAACACTAAAATTTGACACCTCTAAATGGCTACAAACTGCTACTACTTATACTAGGGTCTTGAGCTTCCTTGTGCTGTATTTGTTGTGTTTTCTTGGTGAGGAGAAACATAAAGCAATCTCAGCCATCCTTTTTGCCTGGTCCAAAGTTATTTGATCATACCCGTTGTTTACTTGTCCTACATTCCTTGTCAAATTGTAAAGCTTAGGATTGCATATGCTGTCCTTGTTGTCTTGTCGTGATGGGGGTGGATGAGAGTAATGGGGTTTGTAGTTTTGTGAGGAATGGTCGAGAGGGGATGATGATAGTTTCCAAGAAATGGTGGTTTTTTTTATTTTTTTGTTGGTTCTTAGCGGAAGAAGGGAGTGTGTCTGTTTGTGTTGTTATGCAGGGGAGAAAGTTTGGCAAGGTGGCAGAACAAGCCCCTCAAGTTATATGGGTATTTTGCACAATTCGTCCTTTAGGTGATAAAGTTAAAAGAGAATTGGCAGAGTTAGTCCTCCTAGGTTTATTGGTGCTATGCAAAAATGGTCCTTGTTTTATATCTTTAGGGGTTTGGCAGATAATGGCCCCCTAAAGTTATATATGGCGATAATACAACTTCAGTCCTTGTAGTATTTTATCCTTGTTATACAACTTTAGGATTTGGCAAGTTTGGTCCCTAAAGTTGTATTTTCTTTGACTTGATGACTTTTTGGCTTTGACTTTGTCGGGGTTGACTTTGACTTTGGCTTTTCCACGCTTTTCCATTCCGTGCTCGATTTTGTCTGTTTTTGCTTGATTTTTCGTCCTTTTTTTGGATATCCGTTTCCTGCACAATACAAATGGAAACATACAAATACAATGTATTTTTGGCACGTTTTTGGTCATTTAAGTCCGGTTTTAATGGTGAAAGGTATGTGTAATTAAACGCATACAAGGTATACTGTTATTTTGTTTTCATTCGATTAATCATATGGCTATACGGATCCGTTGATAGGTGATTTATCCGCTGCGTTTATCTATTATTTACATGTTATTTATTTGTAAAATCACCTTTAGTGGTATCACGAACCATCATATGATGTCATATGATTATCGGGCATACGTAATTATGGCTAAAACACGTATTTTTTTGATGGTTTTGTAAAATTATTTTAAAACATCCTATAGGGCTCATTTTTCATGAAAAATTTGACCCTAAGAAGGTATTAAAATTTGTAATTTTTGATCTCATAGCTACGGGTTACACATACTTATATTGGTATACTTAACGGGTACGTGTATTATGGCCTAAATCGCGTGTTTTGGGACGATTCATGAATCGATTTTAAAATAGCCCTTTGGGCAAAAAATTGATGTAATTATATGATAATAAAAGGTATTAAAATTGATGTTTAATGATCCTAAGGCCATAGGTTACATGTAACAATCGGGGGTTTAATTCTTGTCAATTAATTTCTTTGATTTCGTTAGCGCTAACTATATCTATTTTTTTGTCATTTATTGTGTTTACATAGGAAAAATACATGCATGTTTGGCATGGACTTAGCTATAACACCTTGTCTTATCATGATATTAAAGTATTATTTGTGTTTTCATATGAAATGATGAAAAGCTTTGACCATTCGTGTATTGATTTCGTTTGTATTTGCATTTATTTTTTTTAGTTTTGGGTTTGCTATTGTTTCAGCCTTCATTTGTATGTTTTTAATATTGGTTTTTGCCATTGTTTGGGCACTTTACAATAGTTAGATGATAGGTAAAGTCTACTTAGTTGTAAAACTATTGTAACTGTTGCTTCGAATGGAATGGCGAAAGAGTTAAAGGGATAAAGTCAAATTGGAGTGACCTGTACTAAAAGTCGATTTCTTGGAGTTTTGTAAGGAGTTGGAGGCTGAAAGTTTTTTCCAGGTTCAAAACTCATGGGGCTACAACTTTGTCAACTGGAGCTCATATTGGGGAAGAATCCTTTTAGGAGTTTGAGGCTCTTGAAGTCAGTTAAAAATTTCTGGCAGATCTAGAATTGTGTTTACTTAGGGTTTCATTTGCTCTTGATAGGTCTTGGAGCAAGTTAGAGCCCTCTTTGTGGTTTTCTTGGCTTGTGCTTAGTTGACTTCTTGGTTCTCGTGATGGCTCATGAGACCAAGCATAGGTTTATTCATCTGTTGAGGCTTTGCGTACTTGTATGGTTGTGTGTTTGTTTATTTGCTTTCTATATTTTTTTGTACGGCTAATAATTGTATTAAAAAACTGCTAGTAAGGCACTAGAAGCTAAATATAATAGCATCTCCAATGCAAAAAGCTTTTGATAACTTTTTGCATTTAAGGCATTTATTGCAATGCACATTAAATAGCAGTAGATTTTATAAAAGACTTGGTGTTTACCAAGTCTTTCCAAAAATCTTTCTAAAAAGCTTTTGTTGCAATGAGAAAAACCCTCTCAAAAAGCTTTTTCTAAGAGTGAAAAGTCTTTAGTTTATTTACCCATTGGAGATGCTCTAACAAGTACAAATATAGAAGTAAACAAGAATACACATTCTAGAATCCTCTCGAGAACTTTAACTACGAGGACTGCAAAAAGGATGAAAAATCACTTGCCAATTATAGCGAACCAAGACAAGAGAAAAATCCCCACCCATAGAGGCTGAGCCACCAGTTTTCAGTTCGGAGCGTTTTATTATGCAGACCCAAACAAGCCTCGAGGAAAAGAAACAATAACAAATGAAATCAAATCATAACGATCCAAACACCTTGAGAATCATGAAGCGACCAACAGAAAGAGACGAAAACCATCAACTCGATCCAGTACTCAAATCCAACATAGGATATTTGAGCCAATCAACCCAACTGCAAGACACACGACCTCTATAATGAAGCCAAGAAAAGGTAGAAGAATGAATATTATCGTAGATGTCACTTCTCCTAATCGGATGTTGGAAAAAAGTGATATTGTTACAATACCTGCAAAGCCACCAGAAAGAGGAGGTAAAATGGCAGATAAACAATGAGTCTTCTCTCAAGGAGCTTGCCATAAACCAAACAATTTCTTCCAATGCTTATACGAAGTAAAAGAAGGAAACGAGATGTTACTCCAATTACGAACAAGATTCTAAATATTTTTAGCAATAAAACATTAGAAAAAAGATGTGGTTAAAGGTTTCCACGTTACCATTACACGAAGGGCATGAGATCGTCGAGATGTAAAAACCACGAGATGAAAGGTTAAACCTGTGCGAAAGGCAGTAAAACATAAAACGCCACATGAAAATATTTACCTTACTTGGAAGGATTTTGTCTCACTGAGTTGGATTATCCAATGAGGGCAATAGATGTGTGTCAATGTAATGCGGAGTGATGCTAACAGAAAAAACACCGTCGTTAGCTATACTCTAGAAGCAAGCATCCGAGTCAGAGGATAAATCAATAAAGTTGATCTCGTTCAGAAGGTCATAGAGATATGCGGAATTGCGAACCCCCAAATTAAAACGAGACCAGTTCCAAGCCCAGTGGTTATTAATGAAACGATCAGATATAAGGCAATCTTTGTTTTGTTCAAGTCAGAAAAGTATATTATAAAGAATATATAAAGGGGCATACCAGTCCATAGATCCTTCCAAAAGCGGAACGAAGTACCACAACCAACCCGAAACCGAATTGAGTAACTAGGAAGAATATCGTTCGAATGAAGATAATTAGAATATCCAACAATCTTAGACCAAATACCATTCGATATGTTGTCATTGAGATCAAAACCGCCTTCTTGACCATTAAACGCTTTAACAATTTCAATCCAAAGAGCTTTAGATTTAAAATTCAGTATCCATTGCCATTTTTTAAGAAGAGCTAAATTAAAGGATTCTAAGATCCTGATGCCGAGACCTCCTTTGTCAAGAGAGGTGATAGCGGATTATTGCAAAACCCGAAAGAAGTTTTACAATCCTCCTAGGAAGAGTACCTAATCGTTGCAGTGTAGGCAAGCCTCGAAGGATTGATCGTTCTCTAGGGGAATAGTGAGGTAGGTTCGAATCGTATGTCACTAAGATCTAAAGGTTGATGGAAGAGTATTTTTGTGTTTTTATGTTTTTTTAGAATGCAAGTAAAATCTCGGGTTTTGAAGGGGTTTTTGATTAAATTACTAACTACTCCTAAACGCCAAAAATGTAAATTGGTGAGAAACTTGTATAGGTAAACAAACGTGCTCACTTAATCATGCACTACTCCCTGATTGCTCTCTAACTTATTGCACTTCACCCTGTTAGTGAAATGTGTAAGATTCCCCTTTTTAATTGGCGGATAAGTTTGGTTAGAAACGTGTATCACGGGAACAAAACTACGTAAGGCGTCTGGAATGCACCTCACTCACCTAATAGTAAATCACGCGTAATAAATACTTAAGAAGGAATATACCCAAACACAACTAGTTATGAAGAACTAATTAAAGGTTTCATCTAACCTAATTATGTTTCCTTAGACGTCTATGCTAATGTATTATCTTATAGCTAGTTTTCTAGAGCCTAATGTGCCACCACTACATGATGCAATAAAGATTAAAGATACACAAGTTTCATGCAATCATAAGCAAACACTAATCGATTTAGCCTAGCATGTTAATACGAAGAAAAGTAAAACAAGTAATCACACAATACATAGACATATTTTAATGATTAAATGAATGAAATAACTTAACTTCAACTAAACGTGTGAGTATATGATTACAAAAGGGTTAGAAAACCCTAAAAATCGTCCAATATGACTGCACCAAAATTTTCTTCCTAAGTTTCCAACATCGGATTATGAAAACTTAAGGTTTGCATATATAGTTTTTGGGCTATAACGCGAGCTATGGTTTTGTAACGCAGTCAGCCCACTCTAATCCTTTTGGGGTTTCTTCGGTTCCGCTTATAGTGACGTCGTCATTAATTCTTGTGACGCTGTCACTAGGGCTTGTATGGCGTCAGATCTTTTGGTAAACGCAGTCTTCACACACTGAGAAGTCACACTTTGTCTGTCAAAATCCACTTACTAGCCATATTTGGTGAGCGTTAGGATGGACGTCGCTAGCTGAAAAGGTGTGTTTTTTGTCAAGTTCTCTTCCGATTCAGAGCCCAAGCTCGCGTGCTTTTTCTCCAAGTGCCTTCCAAATGTTAAATACACAAATAAGAATGATTTTAGTGAAATAATAGAGCATATTTACATGATTTTGGAGGTTAAATGACTCTGAAAAAGTGTATAAAATGACACCTTATCAAATACCCCTACACTTGGTATTTGCTTGTCCTCAAGCAAATGATCTTTTCTACCTAGTAAATAGCAAAGTCAGGGGCATTTAACCTACTAAGTAAAGATAATTTATGGCACAACCAGATCAACCTTGTAATTAAAAGCATGGAAATCATATATACTAGCACATCACATAAGTGTTTGGATGATCTCTTTCTCTCGAGTATATATTAAATTATAACAATATTCGAAATGGGAAAATAAAAACTCACTACCTGTCATAACATACAAATTACCATAAGCTTGATGATCATAACCTCTACCTCTTTGGTGTAAGCACCTAGGAATTACTATCAAAGAGGTCTTTTAAAAGGTTGTAACGTTAGGTGTTAGGTAAAGGAAACACGATTGAGATAATGGGGTATATTTTACTGGTGGCAAGTTAATCATTCACAAGATCACATATAATAAGGTGTTGCTAAGCCAAGACTCAATAAAACCCTAATCATCATACAAAATTGTACATTATAACTATAACAAGCGTAGGCTAAAAACAAGGGTTATCCTAATACCTCTTATCACTTAGTAAATCCTAATCACACGAATGCGATGTCACTAGCAGTCTCAGGACACATCACTAAAACAAGTTCTAGAATCTAATATACTACCGGTACACTCACAAGCATTAAAGATGAATGCTTTTATATTTCTAAAGATCTAGGGGCGAACCTCACATTTTGGGGGTAGAACTTTTGAGTGGTAGGGTTTTTGTGCTAGTCATATAACTCCTATCTATGAGACGCTTCTAATACTACAGTTTCACCGATATATGCCATAATTTTTTTTTAAAATTTGGGCTAAAATTACTGTCTTAAACTATGTTTCGGTATATTACACATCGTTTTAAAGACAAAGCAAATGCAAATGAAAGATTAGTTTCTAAGGCTTTCATAAATCCCCTATATTTAAGTTGAACATTGTCCCCAATGTTCTAAAAGTACCTGAAAACGAGAAAAATGAAAATAAATAAAAGACGAGAGAAACTAATACTCCCCTGGTTTGCTCAATATCGGAGAAGAAATGAGATTGACCGACTAAGTCTTCATCCATGAATCGTGCAAATGAAAATTCAAAGAGCTTCCGGACTCTCTTTATCTAATATAACCTGAAAATCAAAGACAAAAACAAATATACCCGCATAAAATCGATAATAAATAATACACAACCCGATGTAATCATAAACTAAAATCCTAATAAAATAATAAAGATAGAATATTTGTGCTAATTTAATCTTGGTTTTCTGCAAAAATCTGGAAAATTAAAACTTCTGGAAATTTAATCAAAAATGAATTTTCAAAAATTCAAAAAATGCAGATTTCTCATCTGCTACAGTTTTGACGCCATCAGGACCACCTAACAAGTTTTGCGTTTTCGTTTTCTAGAAAAAATTCTAGAAAAATAACCTATTACTTATTTCGTGAAAAATCACTGCATAAACCACGAAAACGATTAGTACAAACATATGACTCAAACAAACAAACAAGAAAACATAAAATGTGAATCAACATCCAATTATCTATTTTACATGTTTGAAATGGTTCTTGATAACCGGATATTTTCTTCTACACTTATTTTATGCAAAATACCTTTGATTGAGAATAATACAAGGTTAAAAACAAAGCAAAGCATGATCACATATAAGAACAAATGATAAAAATTAAAAACACACGACACGCCTAAAATGCATAAAATTAAAAGATTGGGTTGCTTCCCAATAAGCGCTTTTCTTTATTAACGAGTCTTGTAGCTAGACTTGGAGTCACACTCCTTACGTGGCTCCTTCACTTGTCCTACTACCCCCGACTTCAAATGGCCCTTCAAGATCTATTCTTTTAATTTCCCTTTTATATGACTAATGCGGTCGTCGTAGGACTTCTACATGAAGGTTTACAGCTCCCTAGACAGAGCACCTAACCGTTGTAGTAGTAGTATAGGCAAGACTCGGGGGGTTTTATCGTTCTCTAGGAGAATAGGTTGGGAAGGCTTGATCATGGTCCAACAGAATTCTAGGGGTTGAAAAAAGATTATTTTTGTGTTTTTATATTTTATAGAAAGCAGGTAAATCTATGGTTTAAGAGGTGAATTTGTTTAACTATTAACTAAACTAATTATAATCTATACTACGGGTGATAACTTTATGATAATTAAATGTATTTACTTAATCATGCATTACTTATCAGATTGCTTCTCCTAATCTTGTTGCCTTGTCACACTTGTGATGATTTGTGTAAGTATTTCCTAGGTCATGAACGGATTACACGAACCCGCCGTCTATTTAATATTCTGTTAAGGCAACACACAAGTAAGGTAGTATGCAGATTATTACAAGGCTCCTAAGAGTATATTAAACGCGAGTGAAATATCTTAAGAGGGAGCAACCATATAAGGGGGTAAGGTAGTATGAAGACTGTTACCCAATGGTATCCTTTCTACGCACTCGCGTTTCCCTAGTCGTGTCTACAGCAATACAGACAAAAACTGGTTTTCTAAAGCCTAACGCGGACATTCATCAACTAGAAGCAACAGTAATAGGATCTACAATCTGACTTTCATGCAATCATAAGCAAATACAAAGGAGGGTTTAGCCTAGCATGTTAAGGATAAAGCAAGAACATAGATTAATCACACAACACATAGACATATTGAATTCTTAATGAATAACACTCTTACTTGATTAGAAAATGGATAGAAGGTAGTTACATTAGGGTTTGAGGCCCTAAAAACGACCTTTAAAGCTGCTACAAAGACTAGGGTTCGTATCCCTAAAGTTATACAAAGTTACACCACTTAAAACTCTAAAATCGGTTTTATATATATAGATATATCGCTGCGACGCGTCGTGTTGAAGTCATGACTTCGTCGCTATGTGAATGATTCTAGATCCTCTTTAAGTCGGTCATGTGAGAATTCGTATTTTTAGGTAAATAAATTTATTATAATTTATTCTTATTTTTACCGTTAAGTAAAAATTTTATTTTTACTTTTACCCGATTCGGAAATTCCACGTTCCTAGTCAAATTGGAGTCGTGCTTGGAATATTTATCCGTTTTAGCATTTGAGAAATCGATAATTTCATATTTTAGGTTCGGAAGCTTATTTATTCTTATTTTAATATTTCTCGACTTTTCCTGCGTAATTGCCGAAAACCGCATCAAAAATGATATTTTTGCAAGTTTAGCATTTAAACTACATATTTTGGCATAACTATATAACAATAATTTTTTTTGTTAAATTAAAATTAACCAAACACCCTATTTAATTTAGTCTCAATCAAAACAACAAACCATACACCCTTTTTCTTTTAAAATTGCTCATAAAAAACAATTAAAATAAACTACTCCCTTGTGAAATTAATAGTCAATAGTTGACCAAGTATATAAGGGTCTTGATCTTTCTTAAACCACATATTCAAGGACTTTATAAAAAAAATCGGTCCTCCCTCCTTTTCTTCTCTGTTCGAACGAAACCCACAACCAAACCACCATCACCATCATCTTCAAAAATTTACCAAAACACTTCCAATCACTTTAAATCCCTTCTAAACTAAACCTCAATCCTTCTCTAACAACAATAAACACCATGCATCAAGTCTATCGAGTTTTTGATTTTTCTTGATTTTTGATTAAAAGGGTTTTTTTATCTAATTAAAGGTAATAGGATTAGCAAGGGTTAGATATTGATTGTGTAAACAAGATTTGGAGTTACAAAAATCAAGTTGGAGCATTGTTTTTGGTCTTTGTGGTGTTCGACCGACGATCAAACCTAAAGGGGTTTGATAGTGTTGATTGTCTTGTGTTTTGCATTGTGTTGTAAGCCTTTTATTTAACCTTTTTCATTGATTTGATTTTATATTATATGCATGTACTAGATTTTGTGTCGAGAATCCATGGATGGTGGTGCATGTTGAGTTTCGAGGTTCATGGTTAGTTTGATATGATTAGTAGATGTGTTAGGATAGTTTAAGAGTGTTGCCGATATTTGTGGTGCTTGAAATTGAAGTTTTGAAGGGGTTTTAAGCTACCCGTTTAGGTCAGAAAATTGGGCCTCTATTTCGGCAAAGTCAAAATTGTTAAAACTGAACTCGTTTGCTGTCAGATCTGAAAAAGGGCATTTTCGTCATTTTCTGGTCCGTTTCGGCCTTCGGCCGAAACATGAAAGTTGTTCGAAAGGTTGTTTTACTTTTGGCGAGGATAACTAAGTCTAGAAATGCGTAATAACGGGTCGAAAAGCTTAGAATAAAATCTGCGTTTTTATTTTTTATTTTGCATCAGAGATATTTTATTAAAATTATCGAATGGTTAACTTTTCAAAACGTCTCACTTAGAGTCGTTTTATATCTCTTGTACTTTATGCTATGAAGTAGCACCCCAAGTGGTATTCCGCTGCGTTGTGATTTTTGGGGGTGTTATAGATAGAAAACGACTCTAAGTGAGACGTTTTGAAAAGTCAACCATTCGATAATTTTTATAAAATATCAGAGTTACAACAGGTCCCATTTTCAATGCAATAGAAAACATTTTTAAAACGTTTGTCGAATGGTACTGAAATTATAAAGCCTTTAAAAAAAATATTTGTATCCGCGCGACTCGAATGCTCACAATGTTTAGCTAGCAATATAATAACCTGAGAAAATACATGCGAAAACGTCAACAGTAATGTTGGTGAATTCATAGGTTTAAGTAAAAGCAGTAATGAAATCATTCAAGTAATATTTCAGTAAGAAAAGTAGCGTTACAATATTTCAAAATATTATTTCCGAAATCCAAGTAGTGATTCAATAAATCAGGAAATGTTCAGTAGTGGACCACAATAATTAGTAGTGTAGACAAGAGAAACAAATTCACCAAGTCTAAATAAAAAACATATATTATTGCACTAAGCTTATGACCCAGAAACCTTAACGTAACGCCCTTTGAAGTATATAGAACGTATGCCAAACATTCTAAAAGAATTCAACCTGTTAAATGCGCCATGGCCAACTTGTGACCAGATTTTCAAGGCGCGGATTGTCAGTCCCGATAGATCTACCCACAACATTCACGCTTACTCAACTTGTAATTAACGGTTCATGATAAAAAGGGACTTAATTGGCATTGCGGTAACTTAGACAATAATATTCAGGCAATAATCGGGATAACATACAATTTGAAAGCACTTGTGTCCAATGTAAAACAAGTAATGTGTTCAAAACTCTCAGTTTTCATATATAGGAATTCAGTGATCTCAAATCATGTAGTAAGCAAGTAAAAACTTTAGTAAAAATAGTCATGTAACGCTTAAGTAGTAGAAATCAATAAATTTGCTTAGTAAAACGAGCATGTATTCTCACCCCGAAAACAGTTTATGAAAACCATTAAAAGAGAAAAGGTGAGGCTATGAACTCACCGAGAAGCAATGAAGTATCGAACGAGAAATTCAACATAGAAAGAACGGTGACAACATCTCACCCACGACCTATAATAATGGTGCGCGTCAGCGCGTATAAGAGTATATTTATAAGAAGAATGTATAAAATGCATTAGTATGTAAAATATATATATTCCGACATATATGAAATCTTATATCGTAGAATCCATGAGTGCGCCAAACTTACTTATCTATCCCCACTTAAATGGTTTGCCTTAAGTTTAACTCCATTTTAACCCATTCCGACTAACATGTAATTTTAATGAAATTACTCATTTTGACCCATATTAAAAAATAAAACATCTAGACGCGAACGAAAGTGAAAGACCCGCTTATTAGTTGCAAATTCAGTTTTAGTTAATATATTTTACGTCTAATCATTTGCTAAAACTATAATTGATTAATCTTAAAAATTTCGCCATGTTGACTTTTTATTATAAAATTTTTTAAGTTTGACCCGTCCAAAACGACCCGTTAAATTACGTTTTCACGACTTAGACTCTAAAGCAATTTGATGTAAAACGACGTTTCGGACAAATTTTTAGTTTTAGCCGAGACCCGAACCCCAACAGAAAATGACCAAAATACCCCTGCAAGTTTCTGCAGAAAACTTATCTTTTTCCTAAAAATGTAATATCTAATCCTAAGCTTTTTGACCCGTTAACACACATTTTCAGCCTTAGTTGTCCTCGCGTAAAGTCAAGGGAAAGTAAACACATTTTTAAACAACTTTTAATTTTACCGAGCACTCAAAACTCGACAGAAAAAAGGACGAAAATGGCCCTTTATCAGTTCTGATGCCAAAACTAAAAAAAAAAAAAAAAAACGCAATATTTTATTCTTAGCTTTTCGACCCGTATTACGCTTTCTTTAGACACTTACGTTGTCATTGCAAAAAAGTACAAACGAACTTCCGAACATTTATTCTCATGTTTCGGCAAAGGCCGACGGTAACTGAACAAAAAAATGACGGAAAATTCTCTTTTTCGATCTTGACAACAATTGATATTTTTTAAACTAATGACAGAATTTTTCGCGATCATTTTTTTGAACTTCTTTTGACCATAAAAACTTCATTTTTGAGAGTTACGGGCCGTGCCTTATATCGAAACAAAGCTTGGAACGTCCTCTAATTTCAACACCAATTTTAGTTTTAACAATTATGACTTTGCCGAAATAGACGCCTAATTTTTTGACCTAAACGGGTAGCTTTAAACCCCTTCAAAACTTCAATTTCACGCACCATAAATATCGCCAACACTCTTAAACTATCCTAACACCTCTACTAATCATATCAAACTAACCATACACCTCAAAAACGCGACATGCACCTCAATCTATGGATTCTTGATATAAAATCAAATACATGCAAACAATCTATAATTAAATCAACATAAAAGTAAACCAAAAATACTTACAATCTCTTAAGAATGCATGAAAATCACAACACACAAACCCTCCTTGGTTTGTTGTTGTTGCCGAAACCCACAACCCACTCAAATAAGACCCTAGTTTGATTTTTGTTACACCAAGTCTTGCATACACACTTAAAATCAATCTCTTGTAATACTAATTGCACTCCATTTGATCAACCCCTTCAAAATCAAAAACTAAGAAAATCAAGAATATTGAGAAACATATGCATGGTGGATTTTATTTGAAAAGAATGATGGGGATTCGTGGAATAGTAATTTGGGAGATGAATGGGAGTGTTAATTGAAATTTTTGGATGATGGTTTTCTTGGTTTTGGTTGGGGTCGTCAAACACAATAGGGAGAGAAGGAGGACACGAAATTTTTTAACTGTGTGTTTTTGGAAGAAGTATTATGAAGGTTAAATTTCTTATATAGTGGTCAAAATTGTTTATTAATCTTCCAAAATAAGAAAAATATATAAGGGGTGTTTGGTTTCTAGTTTAGTAGGAGCTAATTAAAAAAGGAGGTGTTTGGTTTTTATGTTATGTTTATTTTATATTTTTATTTTTAATTTTCTAAAACATTTATACCACAATATTTGTTTTAAAACACTTAGCTAAAATATTAAAAACTGTTAAAGTACTATTTTTGACACGGTTTTGGCAAAACGCGGGAAAAATCATTAAATACTATAATAAGAATAATTTAGCTTTCGGGGTTAAAATATGAAATTATCGATTTCTCAAACGTTAAAATGGATAAATACCCAAGTGTGACTTGCGTATAAATAAGAATGACGATTTTCCCAAATCGGTCAAAAAGCAAAAATAATAATTTCTATTAAAAATAAAAATAGAAATAAAGCTCGGTCTAAATATTGACCGCGAAAATACAAAATGTTACAGTCGTGTGTTAACGGGTTGAAAAGCTTATGATTAGATACTACATTCTAGTTAGAAAAAATAAACTTTCTGCAGAAACTTGCAGGGGTATTTTGGTCAATTGCTGTTGGGTTTCGGGTCTCGGCTAAAACTAAAAAGTTGTCCGAAACGTCGTTACACCAAATTGCTTTAGAGTTCGAGTCGTGAAAACGTAATTTAGCGGGTCGTTTTGGACGAGTCAGACTTAAGAAAAATTTATAATAAAAAGTTAAACTTGGCGAAATTCTTTTAATGGTCAATTAGCGTTATGGAGAATGATTAGGCGTAAAATATACTAACTAAAAATGAATTTGCAACTAATAAGTGAGTCTTACACTTTCGTTCGCGTCTAGATGTCTTAATCTTTATAATGGGTCAAAATGAGTAATTTTTATTAAAATTACATATTAGTTGGAATGGGTTAAAATGAAGTTAAACATAAGGCGGATCATTTTAGTGGGTATAAATAAGTAAGTTTGGCGCACTCATGGATTCTACGATATAAGATTTCATATATGTCTGAATGTATATATTTTACACACTTATGCATTTTATGCATTTTTCTTATAAATATATTCTTATACGCGCACCATTATTATAGGTCGCGGGTGAGACGTTGTCGCCATTCTCTCCTTGTTGAATTTCTCGTTCGATACTTCATTGCTTCTCGGTGAGTTCATAGCCCTACCTTTTCTCTTTTAATGGTTTTCATAAATTATTTTCGGGGTGAGAATACATGCTCGTTTTACCAAGTAAATTCATTAATTTCTACTACATAAGCGTTACATGATTACTTTTACTAAAGCTTTTACTTGCTTACTATATGACTTCTAAAACATATGCGATACATGGTTGTTTACTTATGAACTTATTAAAGCTTGATTTGCTTACTGCATGATTTGAGATCATTGATTACCTATATATGAAACCGTGAGTTTTAAACACATTATTTGTTTTTCTATTGGACACAAGTGTTTTTAAATTGTATGCTATCCAGATTATTGCCTGAATATTATTGCCTAAGTTACCGCATTTGCCATTTAAGTCCCTACCAATCATGAACCGTTAATTGCTATTGTAGTAAGCACGAGTGTTATGGATAGATCTATCGGGACTGACAATCCCCACCTTGAATTTCTGGTCACAAGTTGCCATAGTGCATTTGGGTGGAACATTGATGAGGGTGCATGTTAGGTTTGTTTGGCAACAATCCTATATTTCACTGGCACAAAACAAGTCTAAGGTTTCGGGTACATGAGCTTATTGCACATAATATATTGCTTTTGGACTACTGAGAATTTTTTTCGTAGTCAACTATTTATCTAATATCATGTGTCCACTACTGAACATTTCTTTCTTGATTTATTGATCACTACAGAACTACTTGGGTTTCGGAACTACTACTTTTAATGTTGTAACACTTCTTTTTCTTACTGCAATAATTCTTGATTATTGTCAATATTGCTTTTATATAAACTTATGAAATCACCAAAATTATTGTTGACGTTTTTTGCATGTATTGTTCCTCAATTTATTATTATTGCTAGCTGAGCAATGGTTTTTTTCGCTTCCATTGCTTGAGGGCAAGCAATAAGCTAAGTGTGGAGGGATTTGATAACGCCCAAATTATACATGTTTCTATGGCGTTATTTTATGTTTATTCTATCATTTCTCGTGAACTTTTGGTACTTAAATTAGCTTGAATTGCTTATAGGTTCACTTGAAGACTCTACAGGCCCAAGCTCATGAATCTATACACTTTGGGAGACGAATACAAGAAAAGAAAAGATTTCTAGCCAAAGTTCAAGAAGTCCGCCGCACTTGCTACATTATGCGCCGCACTTTCCCCTGAAACCCAAAACCGCCACACTTTCCCCTGAAACCCAAAACCGCCGCACTTATAATATTGTGCGCCGCACCTTCTCCTAAAGTTTGAAGAATTAAAGTCTAATAAATGCACCTGCATTAACTCCCCAAAACCGCCGCACTTATTTGTAAGTGCGCCGCACTTCCAGTAAAAGCCATTAAATGCTATCGCATTAACACCCAAAGTTCGCCGCACTTTTTCCTAAGTGCGCCGCACTTTGCACCCAATCTTGCCTATAAATTAAGGACGAATTTGCATCCATCCACACAATCATTCCTCACATTCTATCCCATTTTACACACACATACTTT
>BQNB010013856.1:2833-27705 GCA_026074375.1 Tanacetum coccineum
ATGTTATACTCAAACACATGTAAACTCCATTGTCTTAGATTTATAAAACCCAAGAACATTTCCATCATCCTTCAGTCATATTTTCCTTTTTGCTTGCACGTTTTATTTGTAAGACTTATTTAACTAATTCATATATATATATATATATATATATATATATATATATATATATATCTAAGGCAATTTAAACTGAGTTTTAAATCGAAATAACAACGTGTAGCAAAAGAAAAATGTTTATACTTTGTTCTTCTATTCTTTTACATCCACGTCATATACATACTTTCATCAATCTAAAACCATTTATATACACCATATATTTATCTAGTCTAGTGATCAACCCATTTACTTTTCATTCATTTTTTTTCCATATCAAAATTTGGCTCACAAGTACTATTTTTTTAATATCCCACAACAGCTCATAATTCATAAATTTATAAGTTTAAATATAACCCCCAACGTCACATTAAACATATATCTATCACATGAAAAGTATGCACTAAATCTGATCAATCCAAAAGCAAGCTTCTTTTTAGTGAAAAATTAAACTGAATCATAATAGTACCAATTTTAACGTACAGTTTTTAAAATTCATCTTCATATAAAACTGACATTTTTTTAGCACTTAAAACTAGACCAATATATTAACATGAATTGTGCACAGTTATATAACAATCAATTTAGGATGACACCTGACTTAGCTATCGTAACTCGGAAGCGAGTCTTATATCTTAAAGTCTTATATCTTAAAATGATCAGCCCTCCAATTGCCGTTCAGTTTCATTCCTAGGGTTTATTTGGGCGTGTTTATGTTTTTGAGTGCTACGTAGGTTAGAGAGCTCATTGGTATTTAACAATGAATTGGGCCAAAAATATCTCAAATATTCCGTCTAATTCTAAAAGTCCCCGTACATCTCATCTAGATAACCATCTCATGCTAAGTTTACTTCTGAAAAGATATCTAATAATTCACCCATTCACTTTATGGTAAGACAAACCCCACCCTTAAGAAATTATTCAATTTATATTTAGTCCTATAAGTCAAACGAATCACCAAATCCATTCAAAGAATTTCCCTACAACTCTACCCTCCTATAAAAAATTTCTTCCACAAAATTTACACAAAACAAATAGACTTGGGTACCATGACATCGTATAGTATAGTGTTCTTTCCAAACTCTTATGACCTATTATGCAACTAAAACTTCAATAAAAATAATCCGAACTTAAAAATTCAAAAATACGAAAATTCATACTCACTAATAAAGATCTCAAAGCTACTACTAAGCATCGCATGCTTCCTTATTATCTTTTGGCTAATACGGAGTGTCTCAAGCATTCTTAGCAGTGAGCTGAAAAACTCTTCCTATTGTCTTCTGTGATTGAGTATCATGAGGCTTCCTTTCAAGACAGTCAACAATCTTATGTCCTGGACTCTTGCATTTGAAACAAACCCACTCAGCTTTACATTCCTTAGACGTGTGGCCTGACTTCCCACAATTTCGACAATTGTCATGCCAATATTCTCCCTTGTATGTTTTCTTACAAATGGTACACGGTTTATACTCACCAACATTCTCCATTTTACCACTATTGGTTTTGATCTTTTCACGTCGTCATCTTGATTCTCTCTCTTTCTTTTTTTGTCTCCTCCTTCTTCTAGTTGTCGATTATTCTCCTTTTCTACCATTTAAGCAATCTTTGCCGCTTCTTGAAAAGTTGTAGGTCTTGCTTGTCGAACTGGACCCCTGATCCCGGCTCTCAAACCCCATATATATCGTTTAATCTTTCTTTCCTCAGTAGTTACCTGGTATTTCGTAAATCTTGCCTTTTCATTAAACTTTGCCGTGTATTTCGGGCCTATCATATCATTAATTGTAGTTTCAAGAATTCCTCCTCATGCTTATCCATCAATACATGAGGACAATAATTTTCCATGACCAAATCTTCAAACTCTTTCCATGTCATAACACTTGCAACATTACCACCATGAGCTATCTTGATCATATTTCACCAATGTCGCGCCTCTCCTTTCAGCAAATGGGATGCATACTTCACCCTTTGTCGATGTGAGCATTCACTAATTTCAAAGATGTCTTCTATTTCCCTTAACCAATTGGTGACAATCACCGGGTCGCTATCTCTGTGAAATTCGCTTGGTTTACAGTTTAAGAAGGACTTGTAGCTACATCCGTCTCCTTGAGCTTCTGCATTTCTTCTTCTTCTCTCAGCTTCTTCATTTCTTAGTCTCTCAACATCTTCTGCATTTTTCCTATCCTGTTCGGCCTTTCTTTTCCTTTCTTGCTCCTCTGCAACTCTCTTATCTTCCATTGCTTTTCTCCTCCTCTCAACCTCTTCATTTTCCTTTTTCTTTTTCTCAGTCTCTTCTGCAGCTTTCCAGGCTTCTTCTGCCTTCCTAAAGTTTTCTTGACTTTGAGCCATAATAGTTGGCAAGTGTTCTAACATAATCCTCTTGATCTCATTACCTTGTTCCCCTTTAGTAACATGCACATCTAGGTTCTTTGTTGGAGTTTGCTTAGAACCACTAGAACTCTTTCCTTCCATTTCCCTATGTCATATTAATTGAAGTCCATAAGATATCTAACACACCAGTGTATTTAACTATTACTAGATATATTAAGAGAACATTTCAATTTGGGTATAATAAATCTCTATATAAAGCATCTAACAAATGTCAACTATTACTCCTTGCCTTTAGTGAACCTAAATATCAAGTGTTTTTGCAGCTTAAATACTCAATCTAGGTTTAAGACTAGGTTCCTAAAATTGAATTCACTTAAACCTATGGCTCTGATTACCAACTGTAACACCCCGCCTTTTCGGAGCGTTAAACTCTCTAATTTACCTTATTTCAGCGGAAGCGGCTATTGTTAGCCAAGACCGACTAATCTCTTGATTCCTAAAGCAGCTTATTTAGGTTGCAAAAAAAAATTTAATAGTTTTGGGTCAGCCAAAGGCCTAGTGAGAATTTATGGTTTTCATATACAAAGCAAATAGATAATCCAAACACTTTTCCATTAATAACGAACTTGTAAAACACTCATGTAGTTTTGTTCAAAGTCATATAAGTGATATTTAGTTATACCATATTCTTATTCGATTCCACATATCAACAACTTATTATAACCCAACGATGCATTTTATATCACATTAAAATCATATATCAACTATTCATATTTTCATTTGAATCAACGGTCCAACAATTCAACACATATATAAGACATTCTACATTAATAAAGTAAGCCACTTTTCATGGCAAACCCGACCTTGTTTACTTTTACAGTATTTTCTCTTTTTATTATATGGCAAATCCGACCTTGTTTGCTCTTACAATATTTCCTCTTTTATATATAAATGGCAAACCCGAATTTGTTTGCTATTATAATATTTCCTCTTTTATATATAAATGGCAAACCAATCTTGTTTGCTCTTACAATATATCCCTCTTTTAATGTGGCAACCCCGACCTTGTTTGCTCTTACCATATAACATTTATCATTTTTTTAACCGTTCAACATATATTCATGACACCCCATATACATTTAATAACAACACTATATATGAACATATCAAATTTCATAACTTTCGCATAAAATCAAACAATCAAAACGCGTAGCAAATAATGATCATTTAAACAAATTTGCATGATCTAATTTCTAATAAAAGTGTAACCCAATTTAAAAGCACATGAAAACTCACCTCAAGTCTTCGGCTAGCTTTTACGTCATTTACGAACAAAATCTCCTACATTTTCAACAATATACCGTTTCAATCATGTATTAAATACACTAATGCTAGATAATTTGTCAAGTCCTTGAACTGCCGAAATACATTTTATTTAGTCTTCCTATTCAAGATTTAAAATCATGATGTTATCCTCAAACACATGTAAACTCCATTGTCTTAGATTTATAAAACCCAAGAACATTTCCATCATCCTTCAGTCATATTTTCCTTTTTGCTTGCACGTTTTATTTGTAAGACTTATTTAACTAATTCATATATATATCTAAGGCAATTTAAACTGAGTTTTAAATCGAAATAACAACGTGTAGCAAAAGAAAAATGTTTATACTCTGTTCTTCTATTCTTTTACGTTCCAAAAGCAAGCTTCTTTGTTAGTGAAAAATTAAACCGAATCATAACAGTACCAATTTTAACGTAGAGTTCGTAAAATTCAACTTCATAAAAACATGAATCGTGCACAGTTATATAACAATCAATTTAGGATGATACCTGACTTAGCAATCGTAACTCGGAAGCGAGTCTTATATCTTAAAGCCTTATATGCAAAAAATGAACAGGCTCTACCATTTGCCTGAAGTTGTCTCGTTTTTTGTTACTGTTTACGTTCGCTAGGGTTATAATTTGACGTGTTTATGTTTTTGAGTGCTACGTAGGTTAGAGAGCTCATTGGTATTTAAGAATGACTTAGGTTAAAAATATCTCAAATATTCCGTCTAATTCTAAAAGTCCCGTACATCTCATCTAATAATTCACCCATTCACTTTATGGTAAGACAAACCCCACCCTTAAGAAATTATTTAATTTATATTTAGTCCTATAAGTCAAACGAATCACGAAATCCATTTATAGAATTTCCCAGGTATTACAACTCTACCCTGCTAAAAAAAATTCGTCCACGAAATTTACACTAAACAAATAGACTTGGATACCTAGACATCGTATAGTATAGTGTTCTTTCCAAACTCTTATGACCTATTATGCAACTAAAACTTCAACCTAAAATGTTTGCAATAAAAATAAGAGCTTAAGTTTCAACAAAAATATTCCGAACTTAAAAATTCAAAAATACGAAAATTCATACACACTAATAAAGATATCAAAGCTACTACTAAGCATCGCATGCTTCCTTATTATCTTCTGGCTAATACGGAGTATCTCAAGCATTCTTAGCAGTGAGTTGAAAAACTCTTCCCATTGTCTTTTGTGATTGAGTATCATGAGGCTTCCTTTCAGGACAATCAACAATCTTATGTCTCGGACTCTTGCGTTTGAAACAAACCCACTCAGCTTTACATTCCTTAGGCGTGTGGCCTGACTTTCCACAATTTCGACAATTGTCATGCCAATATTCTCCCTTGTATGTTTTCTTACAACTGGTACACGGTTTATACTCACCAACATTCTCCATTTTACCACTATTGGTTTTGATCTTTTTCACGTCATCATCTCGATTCTCTCTCTTTCTATTTTTCTTTCTGTCTCCATCATTAGATCGTCGATTATTCTCTTTTCTACCAATAAAAGATTGAATTACCGCTTCTTGAAAAGTTGCAGGTCTTGCTTGTTGAATTGGACCCTCATCCCGGCTCTTAAACCCCATATATATCGTTTAATCTTTCTTTCCTCGGTAGCTTCCTGGTATTTCACAAATCTTTACTTTTCATTAAACTTTGCCGTGTATTTCGGGACTGCATATCATTTTTTTGTAATTTCAAGAATTCCCCCTCAAGCTTATCCATGAGGACAATAATTTTACATGATCAAATCTTCAAACCATCCATGTAATAAATAAACACTGCACCACCATCACCACAGCTACTTCTCATATTCCACCAAAGATCGCGCCTCTTCCTTTTTAGTCAAATAGTGATGCATACTTCACCATTTGTCGATTTGAGCATTCACTAATTTCAAAGATGTCTTCTATCTCTCTTAACCAGTTGGTGACAATCACCGGGTCGCTATATCCGTGAAATTCGCTAGGTTTGCAGTTTAAGAAGGACTTGTAGCTACATCCGTCTCCCTGAGCTTCTGCATTTCTTCTTCTTCTCTCAGCTTCTTCATTTCTTAGTCTCCCAGCATCTTCTGCATTTTTCCTATCTTGTTCGGCCTTTCTTTTCATTTCTTGCTCCTCTGCAACTCTCTTATCTTCCATTGCTTTTCTCTCCTCCTTCAACCTCTTCATTTTGCCTATTTCTTTTTCTATTCTCTCTGCAAGCTTCCTGGGCTTCGTTCTGCACATTCCTAAAGTTTTCTTGACATTAAACCATAATTATATGCAAGTGTTCTTACATAATCCTCTTATCTCATATACCTAGCATCCCCTTTAGTAAACAGGCACATTTAGGTTCTTTTGCTGGAGTTTTGCTTAGAACCAACCAGAACCCTTTTCCTTCCATTTCCTATGTCCATATAAATTGAAGTCCATAAGATATCTAACACACTAGTGTATTTAACTATAACAAGATATATTAAGAGGACATTTCAATTTGGGTATAATAAATATCTATATAATGCAATCTAACAATGTTCAACTGTTACACATTGTCCTAAAGTATGAACCTAAATATCAAGTGTAATCCGTTTACTTCAAATACTCAATCTAGGTTTAAGACTAGGTTCCTAAAACCAAATTCACTTAAAACCTAAGGCGCTGAACCAACTGTAACCACCCCCACCATCGGAGCGTTAAACTCTCTAGTTTACCTTATTTCTGCGGAAGCGTCTATTGTTAGCCAAGACCGACTAATCTCATGATTCCTAAAGCAGCTTATCTGGGTTGCAAAAAAAAATTTAAAAGAGTTTTGGGTCAGCCAAAGGCTTAGTGAGAATTCATGGTTTTCATATACAAAACAAATATATAATACGAAATCACTTATTTCCAATAATAACGAACGTTTAAACACTGTGTAGTTGTTTGTTTCAAAGTCATAATAAGTGCTATGTAGTTTATACCATAATTCTTAATTCGAATTCCACTAATCCACAACTAAATATAACCAAACATCAATTTTATATCACTCATTAAAATCATATAACCACTATTCAAATTCATTCGAATCAACGGTCCAACAATTCAACACATATATAAGACATTCTACATTAATAAAGTAAGCCACTTTTCATCTCAAACCCGACCTTGTTTACACTTACAGTATTTTCTCTTTTTATTATTTGGCAAACCCAACCTTGTTTGCTCTTAAAATATTTTCTTTTTTATATATAAATGGCAAACCCGACTTTGTTTGCTCTTATAATATTTCCTCTTTTATATATAAATGGCAAACCCGACCTTTGCTCTTACAATATATCCCTCTTTTAATGTGGCAAACCCGACCTTGTTTGCTCTTACCATATAACATTTATCATTTTTTTAATCGTTCAACATATATTCACGACACCCCATATAAATTTAATAACAACACTATATATGAACATATCAAATTTCACAACTTTCGCATAAAATTAATCAATCAAAACGCGTAGCAAATAATGATCATTTAAATAAATTTGCATGATATAATTTCTAATAAAAGTGCAACCCAATTTAAAAGCACATGAAAACTCACCTCAAGTCTTCGGCTAGCTTTTACGTCGTTTACGAACAAAATCTCCATCATTTTCAACAATATACCGTTTCAATCATGTATTAAATACACTAATGCTAGATAATTTGTCAAGTCCTTGAACTGCCGAAATACATTTTATTTAGTCTTCATATTCTAGATTTAAAATCATTATGTTATACTCAAACACATGTAAACTCCATTGTCTTAGATTTATAAAACCCAAGAACATTTCCATCATCCTTCAGTCATATTTTTCTTTTTGCTTGCACGTTTTATTTGTGAGACTTATTTAACTAATTCATATATATATCTAAGGCAATTTAAACTGTAGCAAAAGAAAATTGTTTATACTCTTTTCTTCTATTCTTTTACGTGCACGTCATATACACACTTTCATCAATCTAAAACCATTTATATGCACCATATATTTATCTAGTCTTGTGATCAACCCATTTACTTTTCATTCATTTTTTTTCTATATCAAAATTTGGCTCACAAGTACTATTTATTTAATATCCCACAACAGCTCATAATTCATAAGTTTATGAGTTTAAATATAACCCCCAACGTCACATTAAACATATATCACAAGTATGCACTAAATCTGACCAATCCAAAAGCAAGCTTCTTTGTTAGTGAAAAATTAAACCGAATCATAAGAGTACCAATTTTAACGTACAGTTTGTAAAATTCAACTTCTTATAAAACTGACATTTATATAACAATCAATTTAGGATGAATCCTGACTTAGCTATCGTAACTCGGAAGCGAGTCTTATATCTTAAAATGATCAGCCCTCCAATTGCCGTTCAGTTTCGTTCCTAGGGTTTATTTGGGCGTGTTTATGTTTTTGAGTGCTACGTAGGTTAGAGAGCTCATTGGTATTTAAGAATGACTTGGGCCAAAAATATCTCAAATATTCCGTCTAATTCTAAAAGTCCCGTACATCTCATCTAGATAACCATCTCATGCTAAGTTTACTTCAAAATTTGAAAAGATATCTAATAATTCACCCATTCACTTTATGGTAAGACAAACCCACCCATAAAGAATAATTAAATATATTTAGTCCTAGAAGTCAAACGGATCACCAATATCCCTCACTAATTCGACTAAATCTTATTAATGATCGCAGGTGCGTTTTTGATTTTTTTATGATGTTGAATCTTTATATTGATTTAAGTCTCGATTTTTAATTTGTGTAATATAATTGTGATTTTGTGATGATTTCGTTTTTAAGCAATCTGTGTAATAAGTGTTTGCGTTATTAGTTTTTGATAAAAAGTTATATGCTAAGGTGTTTGGATTGATGTCTGATATGATTTTTTAGAGGATGCAAGTATTTCATGATAGTTCTTTTCAAAAACTTTGAGCTACTTACTCCTTTAGTAAATACCTATTTTAACCACATAGTTTATAACCATTTGTGAAGTAGCCATATTGATGAATTTTTCTATGTAAATATATTGAGGTGAAATCTTGATTATTGGTAATTGAAGATGTAATAGCTAATTAGGTGGTTAGTGTTAAACAAACGAGTGTTGAAGCAACACAAATGGGGGAAGCTCCTATTGTTATTATGACTAGAGCGTGAGTTATCGGAAAGGGTGTTGCAGCTATATCAACTTGTGCCTATTAGGTTGTACAAGCTAATAAGCTGAAAAAAGTAAGAACCCCCTAATAACAACAATGGAATTTATTCAAAAAATCAATATCAAATCTGACAATCTTTTTTATCTCATGAATATTTGGATGTTTATGTAAATTTAAATGAATGCCATTATTTCATTTATTTTTCACATTGTTTATCATTTTTATGTTGCTAGATGGGACACCCATCTTGCTTGAAGTGAGATAGTTTGTTGGAGTACGGGAGTTATAAACAATGTCGAGATGTCAATCGCAAATAAAGGGCCATCTAGAGTAGGTTGCGATACTCATATTTGTTTAACTATGAAAGTCCAACAATGTTCCAACTTAGTGATTAGCTACTGATGAGTTGCCTAGAGGTAAAAAGAGGAATCTCATCAAGGTATATATCTTTGTTACTTTTACTTGCTATCTTAATTCTGCATATACATATAAACTGTTTTGGTCTTCCTCTGTTCCAAAAAGAAAAAAACTTTTAAGCATGAGGTAAAAGCATCAATATAAAAATGAAAAAGTTGCCAATATATGAAATAGGTTGATGAAAAGTGTAAACAAAAAGTACACACTCTTATAGCCTTTTTTAAGGAAGCCTGAAACAAGAAAGAACTTTTTTTTAATGTCTCTATAAGCCTTATGGTCTAATTTGTATTTGATACAATATCAACATGCTTTTACAGAAAAAGAACTTAACTGACCGTTTAAAACTTGAACTTGGATCAAAATTCATAACATGACAACTTAAACTTCGACTAATAATTTATACTTACGAATTGTTAAAATGTGCAGGTGATTGATTTTCTTTGGTTTCAATTGTGAACAATCGCTTGATTCAGAGAAAGGCCTATCAAGGTACATGACTCTAATATCAGTTTCTGTTGTAGATATTCATTAGAGGGACATGTCAATATTGGGCATTTTGTTTGTAGGTCAAAATGGGTCGGTTAGATTACATGAAAAGTTTATTGTCAAAAAATGTTTGAATATTAAAAAGTAGTTTGTTTACACATGGTTAGATTACATGAAACGTTTATTGTCAAAAAATGTTAGAATATTAAAAAGTAGTTTGTATACGTATTAAACTAAATCCAAAAGCCCAAACTCATTTAACGCTTTATTTGATCCGCTTGGCCCACACATTTTTCCACGTCTAAGCTCGGTATCATAGTATAACCTTGATATATTAGTTTGGGAAGTAATTGACAATTGGTTGTTTCCAATAAGATAAGGTGCACACTTTTACCTTCGGAAAATTTGAATCATTCATCTACTTCATTCATGTATTGGGTGATATAATGTCAAACTTATTCATGCCAATTTTTTATTGAATCAAGTACCTTTCATTTGTTTATTTTGTACATGTAGAGCTACGGCTAAAAAAGTTTGGATTCTATTATATGATTAATGCATGTGAATGAGATTTTGATACTCGAATACATGTTATGTTCCTTGCTATTTATAAGTAGTAATATCATCTTAATGCATTGCCATATGTATTTGTAACTAAAGAAAATATGTCTGTCATTCTCTTGTAAATACCATACAAACAATGTTGCCTTGCTTATTCCTTTAAAAAATTCAATAAGGGTTCGTTTGGTAGGATGTAATGAAATATTAAATGAATGGAATAAGCGACGTAATGGAATAAATGATCTAATATAATAATTCATTACCCTTATTAATAGTGTTTGCTTGGTATGATACCCTGGACGGTCAAGCAGTGACCAAGAAGACATTGAAGGGTAGGAAGCAGTTAGGAGAATATCAGACTAGGTGGAATATTAAGAGGGGTCATGTTCTTGATTTTTGTAATCAGAGGTCTACACAACAATGTATGAAGAGTGGGGTCGCCAAACATTTGGGTGTTGCAGGGTTATAGCAGCATAATGGGTTGGTTAAGGAGACGAACGTGACAGTCTTGGCTAAGGTATGTTGTTTTCTGATTCAGTCTGGTCTGTCCAAGGTTCTTTGGACAGAGGATACAACCATGTCTACATATCTAGTGAACAAGGTCACCATCATCAGCGACTGGATTTAAGATGCCTATAGATATGTTAGGGTTTTTTGGTTGGCTTGCTAGTATTAAGCAAGGGCTGCTTGAACCGGTTAAGGTTAAGTGCATATTCCTGGGATACCGTAAAAGGTATAGTGGGTAATAAAGCTTTGGAGGTTAGATGACGTTACTTCAAAGGTAATGCTTTACAAGAATATGGGTTTCAATGAAAGTGGGAAATACAAGAAACTTTCATTGGTTCTGGTGTAGGTACGGGTTCAATGCATGTGTTACAAGGAGATGAGTTTGAGCTGGAACCACAGGACGGTCATACATTTGAGGTGGAACCTCATGGGAGTGTCGATCATGTAGTTTGTTCACGGGAAGTACAAACACAGGATTTGATATACTATCATCCAGCACGTGATAGGGAGCAACACTCAGTATGGGAACTATTTAGTATAGAGAAGACAGTAATAAGGCTGCTTTTGCAGTTGCTGTAGTGGAGAAGATATATGCACATGAGTCACTGACTTTCAATAATACAGTTGCTTGTGAGGTGATTTTCAAGTGGAAGGCTGGATTGAAAGATGATATGGATGCTCGATCAGATGTGTATGTGCTCAGCAACGGTTGCAAGAAATGCAGTGACGACAGCTATTTCTCTATATAGATGGTATTGTTTTTTCTTGCGGATGTAAGGCTGAGATCTGGATTACAAAGGGTTTGCTCATTAAAGCAAAGGGAAATATACTTGGTTTGAAGATCATCAAGGATTAGAGTGGTAATACTCTAAGCGTGTCACAGTCTAGGATTCACAATGAAAAGTTGGTACAGACTTTGTGGAAGGGGCACTCCATACTGTCGTTGGAGGGTAGTCTATCAGGGGACTGTGATGTGGAAAAGAATGGTAAGTGGTCATGTATATATGCAGTTGGAAGCCAGGAGTATTAGATGGTCTGCACGAGACTTGACATAGCATCTGCACATGTGGGTATGTTGGATAAGTTTGATCATGGATTACAGACAGACGTACATGTTTTTGTGGATTTTGACTACGCCATGGGTAGATCAATCACAAGGTATGAGTTTATGATACAAGGATGTGCAGGAAGCTGAGAAGCTATGATACTGTACATGATGGTTTTGTGAACAACTGAAGCTGCGTATATGACACTTACAGAGGCTGCAAAGGAGGCTATTTGGCTAAAGAGACATGCAATAAAGTCAGGATTCGAGCTAAAGATAGTAGCGGGTATTGCTACAGGTGCCTTGTCAAAGGCTATCCCTAGTCCGAGGTTCCAGCATAGGTTGAATTTGTTAAGTATCGGTATAGGCTAATATGGTACTAAGGTGGAAATTGTTATATTTAGTATCCATATTAGTCTATAAATATTAAGTCTAGGGGGTCATTGTGAAACTTTAGCCCAAGTTTAGCCCAAGGAGACTCTATATATACGATCTCAAAAGAGGGTTTGGATAACAAACCGAAGCTCGATCGTGGAACGCTAGATCGCGGAATGTATCGAGCACAAGTAGAACCTTCAAACGACACCCTATGAAGAATAAATAAACGATAAGAACGAAACACTACAAGTTGAACCGAACGATTATATTGTATTACCACAAAACCTCGAACTCAGTTACAAAGGAAAGAATAGAAGAATGCGTGTGTTTTCTTTGAGTCTATATTCCATGCTAGCTTTCAAGGTTTGTTGGACTTATTATTCAACAAGTGGTATCAGAGCCGAGGTTACGTTGGTTTCTTGAAGCTAGGTCGACTTAAAGGTGTCCGCGGGTTTCTTGGTATTCTAAGTCTTGGTGGTTCTTGGAAAACAAGTAAGGTTTAGCTTTGTCTCAAGATTCAAGAAAAGTGACTTGTTGAATAATAAGTCTAACAAACCTTGAAAGCTAGCGAGGAATATAGACTCAAAGAAAACACACACGTGACCCCAAACATTATACATTCTTCTTTGCTCATTCGTTAATTAATACAACGTAACATTTTGGGTCACGTGTGTGTTTTCTTTGAGTTTATATTCCGCGCTAGATTTCAAGGTTTGTTGGACTTATTATTCAACATTTTGTCAACAGTACCTGTGTGGGATTTGGAACTCGTGTTTTGGAACAACATAACGTTTTCTAATATAACCTATTTTGGGGGTGTTCGGACATGGAAGTAATTTATGCAGCGGGGAGATAATGCAAACATAACTCAATTTCCATATGACACAGAACAGTGCGGTTTATCAGTTTAGAGTCAATTATACCATTTTAAAAATTATTCCTGCTCGACTCGAGATCAAGAAGTTCATCTTCAGAAAGAGAATCCATGCCACCCTCTCACTGAATCATCTTATCATCATTCTTTATTCTACAAAGAATAACATAAGTTGTAAATTTAAGCACAACCAAAATGAAATGCAATAAATTATGGTAACTGTCATATATCCCCAAACAATCATTCATCCTACAAAACTGAAAAACTTGTGATGAGTCATGGATTACCAATTTATAATCATTCATCTTGAATATATCATAAGATGTTGATTGTTTGGGAATATAACATAAGATGTTGATTGAAGATTGACTGGCATAAATATATATTCAAGATGGGTTTTCCTTTGATGAGTCATGGATTATCAATTTATCTCTTTTCTCTCGTCCAAGAGTGAACTTTAATGGCGTCCCCATATCTCGACTCGAATCAAATTGAGTCCCATCCAACAATGTTACAGTTTAATGAACTACCAAAAACAACAAACCACAAATCAACATGAAATTCATCACAATTAACTAATTAATAAGCTAAAAAATCAATACTTTAACAATTAATTATACCTTCAACTTCATCACCAGATACATGTATTTACAGTATTTCATCGCAAATACAAACACTCTCAATATCATTACCTCACATTACATATATTCTTACTTATTACAGCAGGCATAAGCACTAACATAACTAATGAACTTAAATCACATAACAACAACAAAAATAAACCAAAAAACCGTACCTCCGAAATTCGGCTTCAAAAACATGTACTACATCAACAAACGAAAAAACTAAAACAAATCATATTCTCCCTAAACTAATAACAAACTTTGAACCAAACACCAATAATTCTTTATAAATTATAAACTTTTCAATCAACTATAGCTTATTAACTTAAGCTAATAAGCCATATACTCAAAAACCTAAACAATGACCTTATCAGATTTTTCAGAAGGCAATAAGGTAAAAAAAGCATAAGCCAATCCAAACACCTCATTGTAAAAGCATGTATCTTGAACAACAAATTTATAAAAAAAGATGAAAAATCTAACCTGTATTTTGTTATAAAATAACTTCATTCTTGCTATGCACTAAAATATGCAGCCTCACCGGCGGCCATCTTATTAGTTGGCAGGGTTATTGGTGTTCAGAGTAAAAACCCTAAAAGACTCCAAATCTAATCAAAATCTCAAATTAAAAGGCGTCGTTTGGTTTGAATCTTGAAAGGGCAAGGTTTGGTTTGTGTGTGTGTTTTGGGAAACTGCTGAGTGCTAAATATGTAGCGGTGGATGGTTTTATCCCAATTAAGTTAATGGGGGCGATGGTTAATTTTTTTATAATTAAACTACTATTCATTTAATTTAGTAATAGATTCATTGTTCATAAGGAATATAAAATGTTTAAAAACGGTTTATTGTTCATGATGTGTGTATAAACACTATCATGAATGTTAGTTTTTCCAATACAGTGGTATATTTGATTAAAAGTTCTAATAAGGGTGTGTTTGATTACCACTTAATCACATGAATTAGCACTATTTACTACAAAATTGGTCGGTCAGTGTGTTTGATAAAATAGAATTGGCCAATAAATGATTAATTAGGTGCTGACCGATTTTGTGTGATATACTATGCTAAACGATTCAGTGGACCATGTATTCACAAAATATCCTCTTTCTCCCTACCACTTGACTTTATCTCCCTATTTATATTCGATTTGAAAAACAATTAAGAAAGTAATGTTATTAACATACATTATACTTTTGCTTATATATATATATATATATATATATATATATATATATATAATAACTTATATATGGGGCTAACTATGACTGGATTAATATGAAATAGTGACTCAACGACACCTCAACGATGACATGGACACCCAATTTGCATTAAATTTCCGAAATTGTTTAAAAATAATAGCCATGGCAAGGATCGAACTCGTGACCTATAGTTAACATGCAAGGAGTTTAACCAACTGAAAAACAATAATGATATATTATAACATCAAGTATATAAGATATACTCCATAATTATATTTCTTTTTTTTTTTTGAACGGCAATTTTATTAAACACTAGCAAGGAGCTAGATCAACAACAAACAATATAAGGGTTTTTAAGCCAATCGTCCCATTTGATCGATGCTTTACATCGATATTTAAACCAATAAAAAGAGCTAGAGACTAAATTATCAAAGATCAAGACCTTTTCTGGAATCTTCGTATCAAATAAAATCTTATTCCGAAAATTCCACATAACCCACCACAAGCCGTAATAGACCCCTTCGATAATAACTTTGATGTTTGATCGAATCCGGGTAGACACGAGCCAAGAACGCCACTCCTCATATGAATTAACCTCCATATACTCCACATTCCACCATGAAGAAATCTTTCTCATAACCTGTCTAACCACATTGCATTGAAAGAACACATGACTTGTCGTTTCGACGGACAATCAATAGAATCAATATCCATGCCGCGACGAGATATGTTAAAACGAGTAGGAAGAGCATTAGATTTAACTTTCCAAGCCAGAATATTAACCTTGATAGGCACGGATTTGACCCACCTTGTCGACAAACTCTCCTCCTGGAACCGGTTGTCGTCTAACGTCTTGCGAATCGAAGCAACCGAAAATGAGCCATCATTCTCCAGCGACCATATGTACCTGTCAACACGAGGCACCAACGAGATTGTTTTCATGATCTCCGCCATAGAATCAAACTGTGTCTGTTCAATACCACTCCTCGCATTTCTTCTGAAGGTAGTAACTAAGCTTGGCGCCTTTAACTTTGAACTCACTGAAATATTTTTGTCAAGTTCCAAGGCATAAACACGAGGAAACAACCTCTTTAACACTCCACCTTCGTACCATTTATCAAGCCAAAAACGAGAATCCTCACCATTTCCCAGCTTTAATTTGATAAAATCGTGAATATTTATTCCTTGTGCTTGTATCACCTTCACCTCCTGGACGATTGTAGTCCAACAGGTCCGAGCAGCCGAAGCACCAACTTTATCTAAACTCCCGTCCTCCCCATATAAAGCCTTTATCACTTTGGTCCATAACGAATCTTTTTGAGAATAAAACCGCCACAACCACTTGAACAACAACCCTCTATTGAGAGCAAATAAACTAGAAACCCCTAAGCCACCTTTCTCTTTTGAAGTTAAAACTTTGTTCCACTTAAACCAAGTTGCTTTATTACTCTTATGCTCATGACCGTTGAAGAAACGACTACGAATAACTTCAAGTGAATTAAGAATACTCGAGGGGACTTTAAAAATGGACATATGGAAGATTGGCATAGAGCCTAAAACAGACTTGAGAAGTGTGAATCTTCCTCCAATAGAAAGAGTTTTCAACTTCCATCTAGATAGCCGAGACAGGACCTTTTCAACCACTTCATTCCAAGCATGTTTTCTATGCATGTTCTCCCCTACTTTCGTACCCAAGTAAGTGAAGGGAGTCTTAAGAACAAGACATCCAAGTTTATTAGCCGCAATTTTAACCTTCGCATCTTCCACATTCACACCCATAATCTTACTTTTACTCATATTAATACGAAGACCAGAAGCCCGGAAAAAACATTCCAAAACTCGGACTAGAGTATCAATATTAAGCTCATTCCATTGACCAATAAAAATAGCGTCATCCGCATAAAACAAATGAGAAAGATTCACCGTGGAGCTCAAATTAATTCCATTAAATAATCCCGCATCAACCACCCGTTGAAAAGAAATGTGCAAGCTTTCCATAACAAGAATAAAAAGGAAAGGGGATAAAGGGTCACCTTGTTTAAGACCTCGAAAGAATTGAAATTCCTTCGTTGGACTCCCGTTGATAAGAATCGACCCCCTAGACGATCTAAGACAACTCTGAATCCAATTTCTCCATTTCACACCAAATCCAAACTTATCTAACACATCGTCTAAGAAATCCCATCGAACAGAGTCATACGCTTTCTCGAAATCAACCTTAAAAATGAGCGCATGTTTCCTCTTTTTTCGACACCATTGAAGAACCTCGTTAAGAATAAAAGGCCCATCCAAAATTTGTCTATCCGCTACAAAAGCAGATTGAACCTCATTAATGAGGTTACTTAAGACACCAACTAATCGATTAGCTAAAAGTTTGGCAATAATCTTGTATAGACTTCCAATTAGACTTATCGGACGGAAGTCTTTAACCATGTTTGCATCAATGATTTTAGGGATCAAGGCAATAAAATTTGAATTACAACCATTTGGAATATCACCATTAATAAAGAAGTACTCCACAGCCCCAAACACGTCATCTTCAATCATAGACCAGAAATGACGATAAAAGTAAAAGGAGAATCCATCTGGACCCGGAGATTTATCAACACCGCAATCCCACACCGCTCGCTTGACCTCTTCTTTAGTTATATCTTGTTCCAGATCCTCTTTTTGTTCATTAGTAAGAGAATTAGTAAAATTAAGATCAAGCAAAGCACGATTTAAAAGAGGTTTATCAAACCTGCTCCGAAAATGCATTAAAAATTCGTCTTTCACCTTGACCGGATCATCAATCCACACACCATTTGCCATGACACCTCGAATCTGAGATTGGCTGCGCTTCTTGTTAAGAATACCGTGGAAGAATTTCACGTTCTCATCACCCTCAATAGCCCATTTGATCTTGGCTTTTTGAGAAATTTCCGAAGCTTGATTTTTTTGAACCTGATGAATCTTATTAAGGATCTCCAATCTATTCTGAACTACTTCACTAGAACCCATACCCTTGTCGATCAACTCATCACAAAGTCTCAGCTCCTCTTTTAGAATGTCCGTATCACTTCTCGAATTTGCCTTATGTATAGACAGCCAAACACGTATGCGATCTTTAAGGAATTTTAATTTACCCATAAAACTACGAATAGCATTATCTTTATTGCCAGGAGCTGCTTCCCAGGATTCTCTGACCATTTTATCAAATCCGTCCACTTCCAACCAGTATTTATAGAATCGAAAAGGAATAGGGCCATAGTCGAACGATGTTTCGCGTAAAAGAATAGGCCGATGATCCGAAATAAACCGCTCCAAGGTTATAGCAGAAATATTTGGACATGAGGTCAAAAGATTTTCAGAAACGAAAAATCGATCCAATTTGCTCATTTTGGAAGCTGATCTATGACACCAAGTGAAAGCACTTCCTCCTAAAGAAACTTCCTCCATCCCCGCGTTATAAATGAAGGAATTAAATTTTTCCGCTTCATGAACATTAAAGTTAGAACCGAATCTATCCGATTTAAATCTCACCTCATTAAAATCGCCCATCATAACAATTTTACCATCCCAAGAATTTGAAATATGAGTCAAATATTCCCACAGCATATGTTTTTCTTTAGCGTCTTGAGGAGCATAAACGACCACTATCAAAAGATCAATACCAGATTTAAGCCACACTCCTCTAATAATGACAAAATAATCTGATCTCGTAAAACTATTTCTCCGAAAAGAATTTGGATCCCAAATACACAAAATTCCTCCAGAATAACCAACTGAATCACTTTGAACATATTCGAATATAGAATTACCCCAACATGATCTCACAGTATTCAAGTCCATAGTCCCCATTTTAGTTTCCTGCAAACCAATAAAATTCACTTTATTTTTTATACACAACTCCTTAACCCAATCTTTTTTAGCCTTTTGGGCGAGGCCTTGAACATTTAAAGACAAAAAATTCATCTGATAACCCCAAACTCTCCTTGGGATTCGATTATATCGTTAATATCTTTAATGCACCCTTCCATGTTATACCCCATTGTTTGTCCTACCTTCACCACTTCCTCCATAAAATTTAAAATGGACCCACCTGATCGCAGTAATTTAGAACGATCCAAATCAGTTGGTTCAACATTGTTATTAACCGAATTCGAATCATTATTTCCTATGTCTTTATTCACAAATGAGTTCACATCATTTTCCTTTTCTGTATATACCTTCTCTGCGATATCCCCCATAGCATTACCTTCGAACTGATCTACTTCCGGAGTGAAGCCCGGTGGGTGAGATAAGCTGTGATCTTCCTCATTCACCTTGTTCTCCATGTTAGTTTTGTTTTTTTGCAATAGAGAATATATACCAAAAGGATCTTCTGACTTATTAACCTTCTCGCCACTAGGTACTCCAAATTCAGTTTCCTGTACCTTCTCCTCTTCACTTTCTTCGAATATATTGTTCTCCTCCTGTGCTTCAGGTTTACCATCAAAATTGCACTCATCGGATACGTCATCTTCTTCCTCTTCATCATTGAATTCAGGTATCCATCCTGGAACTTCGATAGCTCTAACCCAATGAACTTTTCCCCGGAAATTTACCTTAAAACTCTCCTGAATATTTTGCCGAACTTTAGTAAATACACACAACCTTTTGGAATGATAATTCAGCTCATCTTCATCAACGTCCATGAGATCACCCCATTTTGAAGCGATTCTACTAAACGTCTTGACTGTCCAAAGTTTAAATGGGACACCACCAACTTCCACCCAAGCGAGTCTTCCATCTGGAACACACTCGTCATTGGCAAGATGTAGAACCGAAAACCACGACCCCGCACCAGCATTTTTGCGGAATAGTTCCTTAGCCTTGGAAGATTCAAATTCCAATAGTACCCAAAGTTCTCCCAAGTAGCTAATCTTCAAATTATCGAAACCCTCGTTACATAGAACCTTTTTCAAATTAGCTAAGGACGCCATCTCTTTAACCCTTCCCATCAAGGACATAGAAAGATCTTTTTTGTTCAAACATTCATCGTCAAGGACAATCGAAGGAACGAATTCCGTCTCAGATTCCTTATTTATTTTCTTTACCACCGACACAAACGACTTACCATTACCAAAACTTCCAGCATTGCTAGAAGTACAAAACTTATGTCTGATATTCTCGCCATTTTCCGTCCTCCCTTCTTTACCTCTTCCCGTCTTATTTTCTCTCTTAAATCTAGCAAGATTTGCCATTAATTTGAAACGACCAATCCACACCGTGCACAGATTGTTCACCAATCTCTCCTCGTTAAACACATTAATGAATTTCACAAATCCGAATCTCTTACCACTTTTCGATCTTTTGTTCGGAATAAACGAATCCACAACATGACCATATTGTTTGCAATGTAGAAATAAATCTTTAGCCGAACATGATTCTGGGAAATTTGTAACAAAAACAGACACGGAAATCTTATCAACATCTTCTACTTTCGAACGAAACCCACCCATCTCTTAATAATTTGGATTGAAGGGAGATCTATGGAACCAATTGAGTGAGGCTTATGAATGAATGTAAAGGGATAAACAGAATTGGAAAACGGAAAAATAAAAACAATGATTCGAACCAAAACGATTAATGTCCTACCTATGATGTCCCACTTTTGTTGTCCCGTCTCTGGTGTCCCACCACAAGGATGTACCACCTATGACGTCCCAACTATAATGTCCCATCTCTGGTATACCATTCGAATCATCTTGATTACGAAATCAAAATTAGGGTATTTTTTTTTTGAATTAATGAGGTACAGGGAATTGAAAAAATGAATGAAAATTGGGATTAAATATTGCGTGAATAGATGAGAATTGGAATATGTAACCTAATGATGGTGGTGGAGGCGTTTGAACCCGCCTGAATCTTGATAATCGAGCGTTATTTGATGAATGATAATCAAACAGGCTAAAGAAGATCAATCAAATGAAGAGACTCTTTTGAAATCGCCATGGTCTCTCCACTTTTGAAATTCAAACAGTTTGACTGGTTTGAATGTGAAAGGAGAGAGAAAAGAAAAACACACACACACTTAGAAGGTAAATATATATTTCTTACCGCTCCATGAGCTACACCGAAACATTATATTATATACTCACCACAAACTTGTACTGAACCATTGAACTTATTTAACCGGTTTCCTTTTAAGCTCATTACCTGTTTGACCCGTTAGGAATATAATATAACCCAAATCTACTCACTCGTAAATCATAAGTAAATAGATCAAAATGTGTCACCTCTACTTCTTCCATAGTGCATGCAATCAGGGTTTCCATTAAAACGTATTTCGCTGAGAATACAACATACTGAAAATCACAAAATACAAAAATACTTGATATTTACTGAAAAGCTCAAGATCGTAGGCCAGAAATGGCTGGCGAATTTGAACAGGGGAAAGAAAGGATAGTGAAAGAGCAAGTAAAAGAAGCAAGCTGAAAAATCAGCCTCTCTAAAACTAGAGTTCTATGTATTGTTAAAATCATTTGTTTGCGCCCATAATATCATACCAAAATTTAGACAACGCAACATTATGTATATAAACAAGCAAATTAACCCGCGCGTTGCGGCGAGGCTAATTTTTTCCCGAATATTTTTTTTTTACGTTTCGGGGTTTTTTTTTGGGCTATGCGTTATGCGGGGCTAATTTTTAATATTTTCTTTTTTTGTATGATTCGGGGAAAAAAAATTGCGTTGGGACGGGCTAATATTTTCCCGAATATTTTCTTTTTTTGGGACGGTTCGATATCTTTTTATTTGGGCCGATGAATGTAAAAAAGTTGTGAACAATAAAAACTTAACGTGTGTTAACTTTTTTACGGGATTTTTTTTGTAAGAAAATAGTAAATAGTTAAAAGTTGAGAGACTGTTTTGTATTTTTTTTTTACTTTGGGCCAGATTTCAGGCTAGTTTTGGGCTGGTTTTTTTTTTTACTTTGGGCCACATTTTGGGCCACATTTTATGCGAATTTTAGGCTAGTTTGTCGACAAATGTGTATATTACTAATAATTTTTTTTATATGGCTTATGTGTTGTGCCTCATGTTTAAAGTGTTGTTTTTTTTGCTATATGGGTTTTTTTTAATATAATGGGTTGTACGTTTGTGACCATATCGATTATTTTAAAGTTATTAAGTATCGAAGATGTTTCCGCGGGAATTTTTTTTATCTGAATAAATCGAAACTTTTGTAATATTTTTTTTCCCTCCTACTTTGTGCATACAAATTAAAAAAAAAAAATTAAAAAAAAAAAAAAACTAAAATCGGGCTGGCCCAAAATGGGAGCCCGTTAGCAGGTGACCCACTGTCAAAACGACAGAGGATTTGACGCCTAATGTGTATATTTATAATTATAGTTATGTTTGGTAGTAAGCATTTAGAAACGTTTTGAAGCAAATAACAATTAGCAGTTAGCGTTTTGCACAAAATGCTTATTTGGAAACAAGCAACTAACACTCATGTTTTGTTAAATGCTCCAAATCAAAATGCTACTTCTAGTATCATTTACGAGCAACTAGCTTTTCCACTTACTAATTATAACTATACAACTATTTTAAAAACATTTTAGCAAAATAAACAGATACTAGTTACTCCTGTTATTACTCTCCGCTACTGTTTACTGATACTAATGCTTTACTACCGCTATGTTAGCCAAGCATACCTTATAGAGAATAAATTAGTAATTATGTAGAGTAATTAATAACCCAATGATATCCCACATTGATATGATGGTGTCTATTTTAATCATAAGCTATATATAAACCAAAGGCATTGTCTCAATGGTATCTCTTGTGTGAGAAACTTTTTAATAAAAAATAATTGTGGGTTATGACATATGAGATATATTTGTTGTAGGTATATTATGAAATAGTTACGTGTCGTAAAAAAAAGCTACATATATAATTAGTCAATGGTAATGGTCACACTTGGCGATGGTCTTTATTCTCATCTTTCATACGTATTCATATCTAGAAATGATTCATGGTTGTCATCTCCCGGTATACGACGGGTTATACATTTACATCTTGTTTATTTTTTGTATGGCACGACACGATTATTTAAGTGTTATTAGTTTATTGGGATCAAATTGCTAATATATTATTGATATACTAGCATGGTATCTGTGCAAAGTAGCGGTTTTGGTGGCATTTCCACACTTCAGAAAAGGTCAAAAAGTATGGATGAAGTAAGAAAAAGTACATAAGGAATGAGAAAAAAAAACTTGGTTACGTGAACCGAAGGTTAGGCCAACTACTTTAGTATAGCTACACCTAAAAAAGTGTATTCTTACCCTTTCCTCTTTCTGTCAAATGTTGCCAATTCCTAGAAGACTAATGTACCCTCGTGTATACAGTTGTCCAACGACTTTCTTCCTCCGACTTCTTTAGCCACTTCCGGCTTCCCCACTTATGCATCTGTCGTATTCGTGGGAGCTTGCTTCGTGGCGAAGCATTTAGCAATGCTAGCAGCCTGGTGAAGGCTGGCTGTCTGGGAACATTTTAAGGTAGGGCCTGTTGGGCTTGCTTCTCATGAGATTGGGTAAGGGAATCGGAAATGGGCTCATAAACCGGGAGGGCGGGCTTTTGGGCACACGGAAACGGGACAGTGGATGGATGGGTAGTCCATGAACAACAACGGGAAAGGGCTCGTAGCCCCCTCTCCCTCTTCCACACGCCTATTTGTTCCCGCAGCCCCAAAGAGATGCAGAACTCTTTTTTGTCTCTGTCTCGTACGAAGCAATGGGAGGAAAGCTATGACGGCAGGACGTGACCTTGCCTTTCGCCCTGCTACTGCCGTTCTAAGTTCTTTTGACTAAACGAAGTAAAGACTAAAGTTTCAGAACTGAAGTTTGCAACTTTTTTCAGCAAAGCTTAGTCAAAATCCGTCCTTCGGCTACCTTGGATCAAGGGTAGAGATAGAAAGTAAGTCAAAGGTAGATCAACAAAAGTCTTAGTATGGGAAGAACCAAGCGAGGGGAGAGCCTTTCTAAACGAAGGTTAGTCTAAGTAAGGAAATGGGCACTCTGCTCACATCGAAGTAACTGTTGTCTCCCTTATGGTCGACATTCTCTCCTCCCATCCTCTCCTCTCCCTACCGGTCGCCGAATAGAACTCTTCTTTGTTGTTTTGGTTGGCTTAGGGCGATCGAACTCTCCTCTTCTCTCCTTAACAGTCGAGTGATTTCTCATTCTATCTCCCTCTTTCTATGGATAAGTGGGTTCTTCGATCATTCTAATGAAATAGGTTCGTTAAAGCTAATGAAATAGGTTCGTTAAAGCCAATTGATCGAATTCTGTTTTAGATTCCTATTCCACTCGAACCGGTGCAGAACTCTTAACCTTTCTAGGACCCTCTCTACGGCAAGGTGCTGCTCTACTCTTTCCACCTTTCCCTCGTGTATAGCGGTTGAGTTCTTCGCCTCACGGTTTGGCTACCCATCGTCATTCCCTCTCTGTCTAAAGTGAGAGGCTCACGAATTCAAGTTTGAATGGCCCTTCGAAGTCCCGCACGCTCTTTTTGTAAAGCGGGCCGAACTTCTAACAGCCCGCCCGCTTCCATAGAACAATATCGTGGCAACGTAGACCTAAGTGAAGTGGTCATATTGGATCCTTGGGAACCATCACAAGTACGGCCGACATCTATTTATTTAAACGAGAATGCCGTGTCGTTCAGCGGAGCCTAGAAGAAGATGACTCGCGCAGACAGCTGACTCCTTTTCAATAGAAAAGAATAGCCAAACCAGCCCAGCTGGCTGTTGTTTACGACGAATAGGAATAGGTTCTTTTCAGATTTGACATAAGCGGGTAATTCGTCAAATTGGAATCGGATCTAACATGT
>BQNB010013856.1:37407-65496 GCA_026074375.1 Tanacetum coccineum
TTGGACACAAGTGCTTTCAAACTGTATGCTATCCAGATTGTTGCCTGAATATTATTGCCTAGGTTACCACAATGCCAATTAAGTCCCTTTTATCATGAACCGTTAATTACCTTGTAGGGGTAAGTGCGAATGTTGTGGGTAGATCTATCGGGATTAACAATCCCCGCCTTAAATTTCTGGTCACAAGTTGGCCATGATGCATTTAACATGGTGAGGACATTTAGGGTGTTTTGGCATACATCCTATATATTGTAAGGGCAAAAACAGTTAAGGTTTCGGGGTCATGAGCTTAGTGCAATAATACATGTTTTGGACTACTAAATTTGTTTCGTAGTCTACTATTACTTAAATCTTGTGGTCCACTACTGAACATTACTTGAGTTATTAAATCACTACTTAGATTTCAGAAATAATACTTTGAAATGTTGTAACGCTACTTTTTTTACTGAAATATTACTTGAATTATTTCAATACAACTTTTACTTAAACCTATGAATTTACCAACATTATTGTTGATGTTTTTGCATGTATTTTCTCAGGTAATTATATTGCTAGCTGAGCATTGGGAGCATTCGAGTCGCGCGTATATCAAAACTTTAAAGACTCGGATTTTTTCTTCACATTCGATAACCATTTTTCTTTAAATATACAAATGAGTCACATTTGAAATCATGTAATCTTGTTAAATTATAAATTATTGGGAAATATTTTAATCGAGTGTGCATTTTTTTTTAAACGTCTCTTTTGAGGTTGTTTTCTGTAACTTGTGCGTATGGATCGTGAAGTAGCACCCCAAAGTGGTATTCCGCTACGATGTGATTTGGGGGGGGTGTTACACTTTACCCCCAAATCAAACGACTAAACAATTCCCGCCAAAGTCACTATTCATCTGTCACTCTCACCTCGACCCTTGCTCCAACAAACAAAACCTCACAAACCCCACACCATAAACTGCCAATCCACCTTGGCTATCCCCTAACTTCTCATTTGTTGATGAATTAAAGACCAATTCAAGGGCTGTAATCATACTACTTGGTGAACAAGCATAATGAAGGGCTTAGATGATGATTTCGACTCTCTCACATAAGAAGCGCAGCTTCTTATCTCCTTACAGAACTAGCACAAAGAGAAGACCCCAAGACCTTCTTTGTCTTCTATAAATAGGACTCTTGTAAGCCTTTGAGGATATCTAGTTTCTACACAGCTTATCTTAGTTTAAATTTAGCTTATTGTAGTTTTTATTCAAGTCTTGTAACTCTTTTAGAGTTTAATGAAAAGTTGAGATATTTTATGTTATAAAATTCAAAGTTTTTAAGTTAATGTTCATTGTATTTCAAAGTACTTTATAAGCTATCAAAAGCTCTTATTTACTCTTTATATAAGTTGTTTGACTTAGACCATATAAACTTTTCTGTAGTTTATAGGGTTTAAGCCTTTTTATCAAAAATCACTTAAAAATAAAGCTAAATGGATGATAAGCCGGTAAGGGATGGGTTTATGGGTTTACTAGCTTGTGAAAACAAGCTAGAGCTTGTTGATAAGCTCTTGTGAGCATGTTGATGCCCTTGTTTGAGCAAAGGGTCTTGTAAGTTCACATTTTGCATTTTAGCTTAAAAATCTGTTTGCTTATTTAAACTGCTTATTTTCTGCTTATCTTTGCTTATTTATGCCTATTATGTCTTAGTATTGCTTAACATGCTTGGCTTGTAGTTTAAAACTCATTTGTTTAAGTATTTCTCATAATCTGTGTTTTATAGCTTTTAAACTACTTATTCTTGTTTGCTTATTTCAAGTGGTTATTTAAGATTGCTTATTGCTTGTTCTTACTTATTTTACTTAGTAATCATATGGTCTTGTTAAATCTTAGCTTAAATCAGTTTATAATAGCTTAAAAATGGAAATCTTAGTTTTAAAGGGGTGTTTGGCACAAGCAACACTAACCCATGTTAGTGTTGCTTGAGTTAAATTTGACCCATTGTCTCACTTCTGGTAACCCATTCTAAGTATTTGAATCTTTTTTTAAGGATTGTTAATGTTTAAAATTGAGTTTTGAGGTCTTGTCTACTTAACCTTTGAAACTGTGGAGTTCATGTTATTTCATGCTGCTTATATTAGGGATTTGTCCTTTATGTTGTGTTTAGCTATTTTTCATGTTTCATATGAGTTATTAAATGCATTAGATGTGGTTGTTCAAAGTTTACATTTGTAGTTTTAGAATTTGCTAAAAATCTGTCATAGTTGTATTGTGTTCTTAAGTTTTGGTTTAAAAGGCAATTTTCAATCAGAGATTTAGGTGTTTAAAAATCTGTTTTAGGCCTTTAAATTGATAACTTAGATACTTTGTAGTATAAAGTTTAGAAGTTTAAGCTTATTTGGGGTTTTATTGCTTATTTAGGTGTCTTAAATTAAGCCTGCACTTCAGTTTTTTAGCCTTTTTCAAATTTCTCAAAGTACCAAAACCATTGATTTCAGTCTGAACTGCCTATTTCAACAGCTTTTTCTTGCTATTTTGTTGTTCAATCTGCTTATTTTTTCCTTAATTTAGAATCTCAGTACTATAAGTTTTAGATAATTTCACTTTTCAGCCATTAGCTTTTAGATTAAGCCCGTTAAAATCAGCATAGTAAGTAGCTTAGTCTTTTCAAAACTATCATTTTCATTTAACTTTTTCTAGCTTATTCTTTTTTCTTAGTTGCTTAAGTTTTGCTTTTATATGCTTATTAGAGTTCATTCTTAATCTGTTTGGGCCTGATAAGCTTATTAGTAGTGCTTAAGTGTTTTAATTCTTAGCTTAAAATCTGTCACATGTCCTTAGAATTTGTTTTAGTGTCTAGCTGTCTTAAGTATTTTTAGTAGTCGTATAGCTTATTTTACTTGCTTATTTATAGTCCCTAGTGCTTATTAGGTGTAGCTAATTGTCTGTTTTAAGCTTATTTGTTTTTCCATTTGCTTATTGTGTCTAAAAAAGCCAAACAGTCTAGCCATTTAGTAATGAAGCTTAAAAGGCTAAACTGTCATTTTCAATCTGCTTATTCCTAGCTTATTTTTGAGTTTTTGCAAAAATTTCTTTTTTAAAGTTTGTTAGTTTTTCTTATATTTTAGCTTTTTTTTAAAAGAAAAAAAAAGTTTTACAAAAAGGGAAGCCACAAGGGTCGAACCTGTGACCTCCCCCTTATACTAGCCAACACTTTAACACACACCTCCACTACCAACTGCCCTTGGGACTTTTTCGTTAATAGTTTGTAATATTTAATATTTAAACCTTCTTTTCCAGTTTTAGCATATTAAGCTTATTAGCTTTTTAACAGCTTATTCGTTCAGCCAAATTTCAAGCTTTCATTTTTCATAGATTCTACGCAGTCTAAAGTTTTTTTCACAATTTTTCTAGATTTTTTATAAGTAGTTTGTTACTTTTAATAATTAATTTAGATTAAATCTGTTTTTAATTCATGATAAATAAAATAAAAGTCAAAAAAATATAATTTTTTTTTCTAAAATTTTCTTTTATCATTTAGGACTTTTAAAAATTAAATTTCCATTTGTAGGGTTATAAATTTAGAATTTAGGTTTTTAAGGCTCAGGTTTATGATCACGTTATCGTTTTCGTGTTTTAACCTTAATTGCTTTCGTTTTTAGCTTGCCTTTATTTGTTTTTGCATATTATTACTAGAAATAGGAACTCAAATCAAAATCATTGAATTATTCAAATCACTCGATCACGAACTCAAACACGATTTTCAATTCACTCCTCGTCAGGATACGACTCGGGAAGGTTTTGAATTTTACTTTGGTTAAAAGTAATCTTCTAAAAACCTTTTGGAATACTTCTCTTATACTATAGTTTGGTTTTTGGTATTTTAGTTATATATATATTATATATTATATATACTAAGGAAAAAAAACCAATTTTTGGCGCCGTTGTCGGGGAGGCTGTGAAATGATTATTGTGTTTACGTTTGAAGATTAGTGTTTGAAGACCCTTTCCCGTATCGCTTTCATTTGTGAATATTTTCTTCTATTATCAAGTAATAAAAAATACAAAAAAAATAATTGAAAAACAACAAAAACAACTGTTGTGTCACTTGTGAATTCGGCTCACCTTTAGATTACAAACTATAAGAGAGGTATAAGGAGGGTTGATCCGATGATCTTTGACCCGAAAGGAGAAGGTTTATAAAATGCTTCGCGCTTACCCGCTCCTCCGCTTTGTGCGTTTTCTAGAGAGCTACCGTACACTTGTTTGATTATCGGTTACAAAAATATTTTTTCTTTTTATTTCTCTTATTTTATTTTTAGTGCATGCTCACTCGCTCTTCATCAAATTTAATTGCCGAATCTTCAACAACTCCGAAACGTCGTAATCGTAGACGTTCCAAGCAAAGAGTCGAACCGTTTTCCCTTGAAGAGAGTCCTGTAGCTTCGATGGCTGATCAACGTACTATGGCAGAACTACTCCAAGCACCCACCGAGGGTTACGGAGATGCTATCGTTATTCCCGCTATTCTCGCGAAGAATTTTGAGCTTAAACATGGTCTTCTAAATCATGTAACTTCAAAATAATTTTACGGATTTGAGAAAGAAGATCCTCATGCTCACATTCGTTGGTTTAACAAGATTACTTCCACAATTAAGTATAGAGATGTGCCTAATTCATCAATTAAGCTTATGCTTTTTCCGTTTTCTATCGAGGGGGCAGCCTGGATTTGGCTCGAAAAAGAACCCCCTCATTCTATTCTTACTTGGAAAAATCTTGTTTCCAAGTTTATTAACCAATTCTTTCCTCCTTCAAAAACTACAAATCTCCGGAATGAAATTACGAATTTTCAACAACGTTTTAATGAATCATTTTGTGAGGCATGAGACCGTTTCAAGGATCTCCTTCGTGCATGCCCACATCACGGTTTTAAAGAGTTGCATAAACTTGATACCTTCTACGATGCTTTAACCCCAACCGATCAAGATTCTTTGAATGCCGCCGCCAGTGGTAATCTTTTGACTAAAACTCCTCGGGATGCTTTGACAATTATTGAAAACAAGTCAAAAGTTCGCAACTCACGGAACAAACCGATTGTTTCAAAAGTGAATATGAATGCTCCTTCTTCTTCTACCCCTCATTCTCCCAAGATTGCCGCTCTTGTTGACGCCGTTAAGGCTATGCTTCATCAAAAATCTTCTCCTTCGGCTTCCGTGAAAGCGGTTGATGAAATTTTTGTTACTTGTGGTGGATCGCATCCTTACCACCAATGTCTTGCCACCGATGGCAATGTTTTTCCGGAATATCAAGATAATATTCAAGGATATGTTTCAGCAACCGCGGTAAACTATAATCAGGGAAATAACAGATACCGTCCTCAAAGTGTGGCTAACCAAATTCGACCACCGGGTTTTGCTTAACCGAATGTGCAAAATAATCAAACCCGATACAATCAAGGTTACAATCAAAACAGAGGAATTAATCAAGGAAATCCGAGTTATTAAGCTCCGATTCAGCAAACTCAAGTTGCTCCTTCAAATGAATTGTCAAATTACAAAAGGATAATTGATACTAATATAAAAGCCATGGAAAATCAAATTAATAATGTGAAAAATGAATTGAGAAATGAAATGCAAAATTCAATACAAACTTCAATGTCAAATCAAACCAATGAGCTTAAGAATATGATGGCTAGTTTTTTCCAAATGAATACCGCTTCTTCTTCGGGTACGAGTTCACTTCCTAGCAACACCGTTGCTATCCCGAGAGGTAACTTGAAAGCAATCACCACCCAAAGTGTTATTTCTTATGATGGACCTCCAATTCGACCTCTTCCCAAGATGGTGGAACGGGAACTCGAGGTGACAAAGGATACGATGCAACCGAGTACCAAAAACATCCAACCTCTGGTAGTCCAAATTCAAGCTCCGATTGATGAGCCCGTTGTTGCTCCTAAGCCTAAACCGTCTATACCTTATCCTTCGAGAGCCAACAAACAAAAGCTCTGTGAAAAAGATGATAATCTAGCATCAAAATTTGTTGAAATATTTAGGGAATTACATTTCGAGCTCAGTTTCACAGATGCTCTTCTACATTTGCCGAAATTTGCTTCAATGTTTAAAAGTCTCCTTAATAACAAAGAAAAATAGTTTGACTTAGCCAAAACACCGGTGAGTGAGAATTGTTCGGTGGTTATCCTAAAAAAGTTGCCCGAAAAACTTGGAGACCCCGGCAAGTTTCTTATTCCATGTGATTTTTCGGAGTTAGTTGAATGCTTAGCCTTGGCCGATCTTGGTGCAAGCATCAACTTGATGCCTCTTTCCATATGGAAGAAGCTCTCACTCCCCGAACTTACTCCTACTCAAATGATTCTTGAACTTGCAGACCGATCGACTACTAGTCCATCCGGTATTGCCGAAGATGTCTTTGTAAAAGTAGGAAAGTTCCATTTTCTGGCCGACTTCATAGTCGTTGATTATGTTGTCGATCCTCGGGTTCCCTTAATTCTCGGGAGACCCTTTTTGAGGACGGCACGTGCTTTGATTGATGTTTACGGTGAAGAATTAACTCTCCGAGTTGATGATAAAGCCATAACCTTTAAAGTTGGTCAAACTTCGAGATACTCCTACAATGATGCTGTGTCGATTAATCGAATCGATGTCATCGACGTAGCATGTGAGGAGTATGCTCAAGAAGTGCTCGGATTCTCGGATAGTTCAACAAGTGGCAATCCCACTCCGTCTTTAGATCCTATCCTTTCTACTTCTTCCCCCTCTCTCACTCCTTTTGAGGGAGGTGACTTCATTTTGGAAGAAATCAAAGCTTGTCTTACAAATGATTCAATTCCACCAGGAATTAATGATGCCGACTTTGATCCGGAGGGAGACCTTCTTCTACTCGAGAAGTTATTAAACGATGATCCATCATCTCCTCTCCCTCCGAAAGAACTTCATGTTGAGGAACTTAAAATCATAAAATCTTCTATTGATGATCCTCCGGAGTGAGCTCAGGATTTACCTTTTTTTTTTTTTTTTTTTTTCATCTTGAGTATGCATTTTTGGAAGGTACCGATAAAATACCCATCATAATTGCTAAAAACTTAAAAGAAGATGAGAAGGTCCGACTTCTAAAGGTTTTAAAGTCACACAAGCGTGCTATCGCTTAGAAAATCTCTGATATAAAGGGCATTGACCCTCAATTTTGTACTCATAAAATATTAATGGAGGATGACTCTAAACCGGAAATTCAACATCAAAGAAGGGTTAACCTAAAAATTTATGAGGTTGTCAAAAAGGAAGTCATCAAACTCCTTGATGCCGAATTGATTTACCCTATCTTCGATAGCCCGTGGGTGATCCCCGTTCATTGAGTGCCTAAGAAGGGTGGTATAACCGTAATTGAAAATGAAGATAATGAGTTGATACCTACTTGATTAGTTACAGGATGGCGTGTATACATTGACTACCGAAAGTTAAATGCTGCCATTCGTAAAGATCATTTCCCATTACCATTTATGGACCAAATGCTTGAAAGACTCGCGGGAAACAAATACTATTGTTTTCTAGATGGTTTCTCAGGATATTTTCAAATTCCAATTGACCCGCAAGACCAAGAGAAGACCACTTTCACTTGCCCTTATAGGACGTTTGCCTACCGACGCATGCCTTTCGGCTTATGTAATGCTCCGGGCACGTTCCAAAGGTGCATGATGGCCATTTTCCACGACATGATCGAGGAAACAATAGAGGTCTTTATGGATGATTTCTCGGTCTTCAGGGATTCTTTCTCCTCATGCCTCTCCCATTTAGACAAAATTCTCAAATGGTGCAAAGACACTAATTTAGTTCTAAATTGGGAGAAATGTCATTTTATGGTAAAAGAAGGCATTGTTCTAGGACATAAGATTTCAAAGTCCGGGATTGAGGTCGATAAAGCTAAAGTTGATGTTATAGCTAAACTCCGTCATCCGACTTCCGTCAAAGGTATTTGAAGTTTTTTAGGTCACGTCGGGTTCTATCGTCGATTTATTCAAGATTTTTCTAAAATTGCCCGGTCGATAACCCATCTTCTTGAAAAAGATACCCCTTTTATCTTCTCGAAAGAATGTGTTGGATCGTTTAATACTCTTAAGAAGAAGTTAACCGAAGCTCCGATATTAGTTGCCCCCGATTAGGACATGCCCTTTGAAATTATGTGTGATGCTAGTGACTTTGCGGTTGGTGCAGTCCTGGGAAAACGTAAGACCAAACATTTTCAACCTATACACTATGCGAGCAAGACCATGACGGATGCTCAAGCACATTACACTACTACGGAAAAAGAATTATTAGCCGTGGTGTATGCTTTCGAGAAATTCCGGCCTTACTTAGTCTTATCAAAGACCATAGTGTATACGGACCACTCGGCTCTCAAATATCTTCTTGCTAAGCAAGATGCTAAACCGAGATTGCTCCGGTGGATTCTCCTACTCCAAGAATTTGATGTCATTATTCGTGATAAAAAAGGAGCGGAGAATCTCGCGGCCGACCACTTATCGAGACTTGAAAATCCCCACCAAGATGTTCTCGAGAACAAGGAAATTACCGAAACATTTCCTCTCGAGACTCTTGGTATGGTTACCTTTCGTGGTGATTCTAGTACCCCATGGTTTGCCGACATTGCAAACTACCATGCGGGGAATTTTATTGTGAAAGGGATGTCGTCCCAACAAAAGAAAAAATTCTTTAAAGATGTTAAGCATTATTTCTGGGACGATCCCTACTTGTTTAGAATATGTGCGGATCAAGTAATTAGACGGTGTGTTTTTGGCCAAGAAGCTGTTGACATCCTCGCAGCTTGCCATAATGGACCCACCGGGGGACATCATGGTGCCAACTACACCGCTAAAAAAGTCTTTGATTCTGGTTTTTATTGGCCGACTATTTACCGAGATGCCCATGACTTGGTCACACGGTGTGACGCTTGTCAACGTCAAGGCAAAATCTCGCAAAAAGATGAAATGCCCCAAAATGCAATTCAAGTATGCGAGATCTTTGACGTATGGGGCATCGATTTCATGGGGCCATTCCCGTCTTCTCGAGGGAATAAGTACATTCTCGTGGCCGTTGACTACTTGTCTAAATGGGTTGAAGCAAAAGCGCTCCCCACTAACGATGCCCGAGTTGTCGTTAAATTTTTGAAATCTCTCTTCGCCCGATTTGGAACTCCTCGTGCTATAATTAGTGATCGCGGTACTCACTTTTGCAATGACCAATTTGCAAAGGTCATGCTTAAGTATGGAGTTACTCACCGTCTTTCTACCGCGTATCATCCACAAACGAGTGGACAAGTGGAGGTTTCAAATCGTGGTTTGAAACGTATCTTGGAAAGGACCATAGGCGAAAATCGTGCTTCATGGTCCGATAAGTTAGATGATGCTTTATGGGCCTTCTGTACCGCTTTCAAAACACCCATCGGGTGCACTCCTTATAAGCTCGTGTACAGAAAGGCTTGCCATCTTCCTATCGAGCTTGAACACAAGGCCTATTGGGCCTTAAAACATTGTAATTTTGACCTTAAGACCGCGGGTGATCACCAGAAAGTTCAAATGAATGAATTAAATGAACTTCGGGATCAAGCCTACGAGAACTCTTTAATCTACAAAGAGAAAACGAAGAAGATTCATGACTCCAAGATTAAAAACCGCGTTTTCAACGTTGGTGATCGAGTTCTTCTCTTCAATTCTCGATTAAAGATCTTCTCGGGCAAGCTCAAAACCCGTTGGACTGGACCATTCACCGTTGCTCAAGTTTTCCCTTATGGTACCGTCGAGTTATCTCAAACCGACGGACCAAACTTCAAGGTGAACGGTCATAGACTCAAACACTATTTTGGAGGGGACATACCACCCATGGTTGTCCCGGATCTCCAAACCTTCCCCATGGATAACTAAATTCGGGGACGAGTCAAGCTTAGTGACTCTTTAATAAACAAGCGCTTCGTGGGTGGCAACCCATGCATATCCCAATATAATTATAATATTTGTAATGAATAAGTGTGACATGAGGAGGTTCGCATCTTCTTTTCTTGTGTTTCGTAGTTTGTGTTGTATGTCCAGGATTTCCCCATATTATGAAGACTCTTGTGCTCGTGGTTTTGTCCTTCGTTCAATCGAGCTTTAATCCTTAGCATGATTTTGGGAATCCAATATCCTAAATCTTATCGACTAACTTTTATCTTCGAGCATACTTAATAAACGGCTTTAGATTTACGAAGAAATCCTTCTTAAAACATTGAGGACAATGTTTAGTTCTAGTATGGGGGAATCTATCGATTTGATTGTGCATGCAGTCGTTGTTTTCACGTAATCCCGTTTTACCACCAAAATACCAAAAAAATGAAAAAATTTAAAAAATTTCAAAAATAAAATAAGTGTTTTATCACAATGTTTGACTTTCCTGCTGGGTAGAATAAGAATAAATTTTGGCTCGATCGAGCATGTTGAGCTCTTAGCTTTGTCTCTTAACCGTTATAAACTTGACTAAGCTAGTTTATTTGACTAAGCATTCGCGGATCTTTTTATTAAAGATTTTAAATTTGCGAAGAACGAGAAATGATAGAGTTAATTATAAGTTAGATGCTAAACAAAGATTAGTTGGATATCTTACAAGCTCATTGGTGTAGTTTGTGGTTTTTCTCCCATAAGCTCCTAACCTGACTAATAATAAGTGCTATTTTTGAAAATTAAACTTAAATCAACGATTTTTGAAGCTTTATTAATGTTGTCGATAACAATAATTTATTTAGTCTTAGTTCAAATTTATAGTTAAATTTTCTAAAAAGAAATTTTCTCTATATCGTGGTAATATAAAGTGTAAAAAAGATGATCATGAGGTAATAATAATAATAATAACTGTGGGCTAATAAAAGTTTACTGCCTCTTGCCTGCTCACAACCGATGTGGCAGTCTTCAAAGGAAGGCCTATAGTAAGAATAATAATTCAAGACTGATAAAAGTTTGTTGCATCTTACCGACTCACAACCGATGTTGCAGCCTTCAAAAAGGTCGAGGGTTTCTGAAGCCGAAATAAGACAACTGGATCATGGTCGACTCGCATACCGATGTGACAGTTCGTTTAAAGGGTGGAGGTTATAAGTATAATTATATTAATATTAAGTGTAATGTATGTGATTTAATAAATATAGGGAAAATCTCTTTTTCTTAAATTTAAATATGCTTTTGAACTAAGACTATTTCATTTTAAGTTGTGGTTTTTCTAAATGAATTGTTTATTTAACGGGAAGCCTAAGAGTTTTTGAAACCGAAGGTCCGTGAGTTCCGATACTATTCTCTGTGGGGTGTCAAAAGCCTGGTCACCTAAGCCGGTCTCGGCTGGGATGTGCCGAGAAGAAAGTCGCTACATGGAATGATCTCGCCTTCAAAATTATAATTCTTAGGTGGAACGTGAAGCATAGAAATATTGAAATTTTCTTTAAAAGGTTGATGCATGGTTGAAATTCGAAATAAGCACATTCACCTAATATCCCTAAGTATAAGTAGATTGTCGGGAGTGAAAAATTTCACAAGTTACAAATTATGGTAGGTGTTAGCATTTTAACTTTTTTTATTTAAAATTTTTTTAAAAAAAACGGTTGGGGGGGGAAAATTTTTTTTTTTTCTTTTTTAAGCTTGGTTTGGGACAAGTGAAAAATCGGGAACGGCGAATTTATCCTTTTGGGGCATTTTAGGATTGAAGTGCTTCTTGTTCTATGACCCTAAAGGTTATGAAAATAACAAAAGTCTAGACATTCTAGTTAGAAAAATTAAAAGGAAAAAAATATGTGTGGTAATTAGTGTAGATATGTAAAAAATGGTCAAAACAGGGCTTTTCAAAACTATTTGACTCTTTAATCCCCTTTGATGAACACTTAGCTACTTTTTGAGGTAATTAGTCGAGGGGGATTGAGATTCTTAGTCTTCTAAAGTGTTTACTTATAGCATTGCGTGAGGACACAACAATAGTTTAGTATGAGGGATTTTGGTATGTGCTTAATTACACATACCTTTAACCTAATAAAACAAGCTTAAATGACCGCAAAACGGACATAAAATGCCAAATATATGTTTGTTTTTCTTTGTATATTGTACATGTAACGGATAGTCACTAAAGGACAAAAACAAAGCCAAAAATGACAAAACCAAGCACGGGATTAGAAAGAGCATGAAAAGTGAAGCCAAAGACGTGTGCATCTTAAATGGGCCAACCCGCACCCATTTAATGGGCCGGGCCAGCCCATTAAGCCCTTATCATTAAACTTATAAGCTAAAAAGTCCAAATCCAATCCATAATAAAACCAAAACCTTTTATTAAAAAATTCTAGCAAAATTAAAAGACCAAAAACCACTTAAACACAGGTTATCCCATAAACCCTTTTTACCCTTTTCGCCGTTAGTCCTTAGGGACTAACACAGTTAGTCCCTAACCCTTTTCACCATTAGTCCCTAACCTTAACAACCGTTATCCCAACGCAAACAAATATAAACAAAAAAAACCAAACACCCGCCACAAATTACTATTCACTCACCTTCCCCGTTTTTACCTTGCGACCCGACAAAACCCTACTTAAACCCCACACCCAGATGAAGACAAGCCACCATGGCAATCCCATGAAGATCCATTGGCTGATGGGACAAGGACAAAGAATCAAGGGCTTAGATCAAAGATAAAGAAACACATCAAGGGAATCAAAGGCTGAGATTAAAGGCTTGGAGAACACTCTCATCCATCTCACAGAAGAAGCACAAGTCCATGACCTAGAACCTTCTCATTCGTCTATAAATAGTGGCCATTAGGTCAAAATTTAGGGCATCTATCTTTTATTGTAATTTACAGCTTAATTTACTGCTTATTTTAGCTTATTGTAATTTTCTTTCAAGTCTTGTAATGTTTTTAAAGTTTTAATTAAAGTTTAAGTGTTTATGTTAAAATTCTGTTTTTGTGTTAAGGAATTATATGCTTTGGAAAATTTCATAAGATCAATAAGGCTATTTGTTTATATATGTTTTACTAAAAGCATATAAACTGGTTAAGTGTATTTAAAGGAAAAGTTCACAAAAATTCAACCCCCTAAAAATACCTCAGCTTAATTGGAAGATAAGCCAAACTTGGAAGGGCTTATATGACCATACTAGCTTGTTTTCAAACAAGCTAGAGCTTGTTGATAAGCCTTAAGAGCATTTATGCCCTTGTTTAAGCAAAGGGCTTTGTAAGTTTTCACTTTTTTACTTTATAGCTTATTTACTATTTGCTTATTTTAGTGCTTATTCTGCTTATTTATGCTTATTTATGTTGCTTAATGCTTATTTATGCTTGCTTATAGTTTAAATTTTCTTTGTTCGTGTTTTAGTACAAAACTGTCATATTTAACTTAAAAACTGCTTATTTTGATTGCTTATTGTTAAGTACTTCTTAGATTTTTAAATCTGCTTATTAGACCTTAAAGTTGTTAGTTGGATATCTGTTTTTAAAAATCTTAGCTTAAAACAGTGGAAATCAAGCTTAAAATGGTTTTGGTTTTTTTAAAGGGGTGTTTGGGTTAGTAGTATTAACCAAGAGTTAATACTGTTTGGGTACTTTTGGTTTTGAAATCTACTTTTGATTAGTCTTAAATCAGTCTTAATACAAGTTTTAATAAGTTAGGATTAAGATTTATTTAGTTTTGAGGTTTGTTTATCAAAATTTCAAGTCTGCTAGAATCAAAGGGTTTTCAAACTGTTTATATTTTATTTTTGCTTAAAAGTTATTTTAAGGTCTTGTTTATGCTTCCAATTTGTTTCTAAATGCAGTAGTTTGAATGTCTTAAATTAGGAAATTGTCAATTAAAGTTTTGGTCTTAATCTGTCAATGCTCTCAGTTTTAAATAGCTTAAAATCCAATTTTAGATTTCAAAAGTTTAAGTTCATTTTAGCTTCTGAAATTTCTTGCATAAGTATTTTGTAGTTTAAGTTTGATTTGTTTCAGCTTATTTTGTAGTTTAAACATCATTTAGATAGCTTATTTTAGGCCTGCAATTGCTACTTAAAGTTTAGATACAATTTGTCCATTTTTCTTAAGTGTTAGTAAAGGCAGCTTTTGATCTTAGAATTTAAGCTTGTATTAAGTTGTTTTAGGGTCTGAATTTGTTTGTGCAAGCTCATTGGGTGTTAAGCTCAATCTGTTTGAGCTTTTTACTGTCTTACTTTAGCTTTTAATAGCTTATTTTTAGGGCCGCATATGCCATTCTAGTCTTTTACAAAAACTTGAAAAAAAACAAAAAATATGAATTTCAGTGTAAACAGCCTTTTTCAAAAGTCTTTTTCTAGCTTGTTAGTTATCCAAACTGTTTAATTTTTGCTCATTCTAGTAGCTTATAGTAATATCTTTATCTGTTTTGAGTTTTTAGACACCAACTTATTGATTAAGTAGCTTAAAAATTAGCTTAAAAGTACCCTCTTAGGCTGTTTTGTTCTCAGTTTTAGCAACAAGCTAAGTTGAATATCTGAGCTTATGGCTTATTGGATTTGCTTAATTTGAGTTTAGGACTGCTTATCAGGTTAGGTTTAAGGTATTTGTAGCTTATTTGGCTTAGGTTTGAGCTTATTCAAGCTTATAAACAAAATCAGTTTAAGGTTAAAAGCCTTAAAGCTGCTTTAAGTGAAACTGTCACTTAATTAAGCTCTTTTCTAGCTTATTTGAGAAGTGATCATTGCCTAAACAAACATACCTTAATCATTTGATTGAATCATCTTTTAATTGCTTTCGTTATAATATCCGATATATGCATGATTTGGTTAATTTGATCCGTGACAATCATTTTAGCCTTAGCACCTTAATTACAAACTATGAAAACTTCAATTCCCGTGGAACGACCTGGTCTTACCTAATACTATATTACACTTGAATAGGGTATACTTGCCCGAATGTCATGTTTTTAGACAAAATCGGTATTTCTAGTTATTATAAATTTAAAACTTGTAAAAAACACACATCAAAGCATTATATGGGTGGAAATGTCGAACGCCCATAGATTGGGCAGAGGTAGGAGAAAGCCAGCTAATTGGACCAGAGATTGTCAAAGAGACCACCGACAAGATTGTTCAAATAAAGGAAAGATTGAAGGCTGCACGGGATCGTAAGAAGAGCTATGCCGACAATCGACGAAATCCATTAGAGTTCAGTTTCGGTGATAAAGTACTACTTAAAGTGTGACCTTGGAAAGGCGTAGTACGCTTTGGTAAGAGAAGCAAGCTTTCGCCGAGATATGTAGGACCGTTCGAGGTGGTCGAACGAGTGGGTCCTGTTGCTTATCGATTGCGTCTACCGCAAGAACTTGTAGGCATTCATGACACGTTCCACGTGTCGAACCTGAAGAAATGTCTAGCCGAAGTAAACTTGCACGTACCGCTAAAAGAAATCAAGATCGACGACAAACTACGTTTTGTTGAAGAACCTATTGAAATAATGGACCGTGAGGTCAAGAAGCTTAAGCGAAGTTGGATTCCTATTGTGAAAGTTCATTGGAACTCCTGACGATGACCATAATTTACTTGGGAACGAGAAGACGAGATGAAGCGCAAATATCCGCAACTGTTCGCGAGCGTTAAGGCTTAGTACGAGCAACTAAAATTTCAGGAAGAAATTCCCTTTAACGAGGGAAAACTATGACATCCGTCAATTTTTAAGGTCAGTAACCGAAAGCAAACAAATGTTAAGTGACTCTTCTAAATTATTTATGGAGTCACTTTTATGTGGTCATACTATTTTAGCATTCAACGCTTGTTTTTTACTAGGAACCCTAGTTATACGAACACACCTTTGACCTAACGATCCTAGCTAACGGTCCTAACGACCAACGATATGCTCAAATAACATTATAACAATGTCAAAACACATGGGAGAACATAATTTAACAAAATCATAAACTATCTCAAAAGTTACATTTTTATGACGTTTTACGTATTTACCGATTGTACCCAATTTATACAAATTAACTTACCTTATTTAAATAATACTTACAATATCAAATGAATAACAAAAAATAAGCAAAAAATCCTCTCCATTGTTCCCCAAAAACGTCACCAAAATTACCTCCACCATAAACCAATAGGATTGCATGCATATTTTAAAACCATCAACAATGTCCCCTATGTAAACCAATACCACTTACTTCATTTGAGATCTAAGAAAAACAAAATTTTCTCTCCTCTTTGGTCTTCTTGCTGATGCCGTCTCCTAACCACCATCAAAACACCATCATCTTTAATTTTTAGGAGCAAGATCAAGGGTAAAAATCATGGTACAAGATGACTAGTATGTCTCTTGTACCAAAACTCTTCAAATATGAGGTTTTCTTGACTTTTCTTGCATATTTAAGCTTAATTTTGTAAAAACATTTATGGGTAAATTATTTTCATGATAGAAAACTATTAAATAAGTAATAATGATGTACAAAAAAAATGTTGGGTTATGCATTTTTATTTTAGCTACAAGATCTATGCAAGACAAGTAACATAAAGTCTTTGATTTTCAAAAGTATTGGCACATCTTGTAAATTTGTGTGTAAAAAAGCTTTTTATCCATGAACCCACTGAGATTTTTAGATTAAAATAATGTTAAGACTTTTATAATATGATTGTGGGAGTTGATTGGGTCGTTTTTGCATGTTGGGTTATTGGTTTCGAGCTTTGATTAAGTTCAAGCTTATTTTTGCAAACAGCCCCTTATTTGTATTGTTTTGGTCATATTGATTAGAGCATAGTGATGGATGAGAAATAATTAGTCTTGACATGATTCTAGAGGCCTGTAGGATCAAGTGCTTCTGAGTATAGTTTTAACATACGGAGGTTGTGTTGTCAAAGTTGCAAATGGTGAAATGGTGTCAAAATGTTCGGAAAAAATTCTTTTCTCAACCCTTGGACTCAAGATGATCATAAACCATAAAACCATGATGTAAATCTAGCATTGAAACTGATATGGGAAAACTTGTATAAGTTATTTAGAGTGCCATTTGTTCCTACTCATATAACCGTGATTAGGACCCTTGATCTTAAAATACTTTGGTATGTCCAGATTTGGCCGTTTTTGGAGTCGGGTATAAATGGTCAAGTATAAGTCCTTAATAAATTTTGGGAAAATTCATGGACACACCTAAAACATAGGATTTTGACCTGTAGCAGTAGCTTGACCAAAATTTATGGTTAACTTGGTCAAATAAATACTTAAAGTGATGGGAAATTCGAGGTAATTTAGTAGAAATTCGCTTTGTGATAAATGTGTCTTTTGAAACAAATGTGAACATAAGACTTAACAAATGAACCTTAATATTGTCCGAGCATATCGTATAGGATCTAATTAGGTATATTTACTTGTGTTAGGTTGCGAGTAGAAGGTTGCGTATTCGTTTGGGTTGCCAACTTAGTGCGGTTTGCCGAGAAGTCCTATTGTCGTTCTAACTTTTAAGGTGAGTTTCTCACAGCCCCTGTTTTACCGTTTTTACGATTTTGGGGTGAAAAGCATGATGTTATCCATTTAATTACTATCCTCGTACTTATGTGTGTTTAAAATTTAGAGCATACTTAAACTTATTAAACTCGATTTCAACTTGTTGATCTTTGAAAACGTGTTGAACTTGAACTTAATGTGTATCTCGTTGTATGCTTGGAACTCGACACTACTTTTAGCTCACTATATCCCCCTCAACAGGATGAGACGTTAGTACTTATGGATAGTGTTATTAGGAGATTAGCCCCTCCACACTCTCACCATAAACGGAGTGCATAGTACTAGGGCACATTGCATTATGATTTGGATCGGGGGTAACGCATACCCACATTGTTTTGTAATTTGGAACTGGGAGGCTGAATGCGTTTAAGTAGTGCCACACATAAACACTATAGCATACATATATTGATTTGTGATACGTTACTTCGGTAACGAGGACTGTCTTGAATACTTGAATCATTTTGGAATCACAACTTACTTGGGCAACTTGTTATTGATTTGAAGAAAACAAAATTTGGACATCTACTCCTTATAAAATATTTTGTGTACATAATCCTGTGAGCTCACCAACTATTTTCAATAGTTGATCCCTTTTTATTATGCTTTTCAGGTGACGTTCTTAAAGTGAACAATTAGTGTATTTGCATTTGTACCTGTTCAAGATGTCTACTTTCCTCCAAATTATTGTCTTTTGGGGTGATCCATGTTTGGAAGAAAAACAACTATGTTGACTTGTGTACTTTTAAACTTGTACTTTGAAGTGTTATGGTTGCGTGTGAGAGCACTAGTCAAATTTATATAGGTATAGTATAAACCCCGTGACAATTCTTCCCAATTATTTCTCAAACAAGAGAAATAAAAAGGTAAAATCTCACTTTAGAAAACACAATACGTATATTTTTAACCGGGAAGTATTTTCTTCTCGGGTCGTATCCCAACGAAGTCGTGAATTGAGATTCGGGAATAATTCGAATTCGAGTCAAGAATGTATAAAGGATTTTTGAACTTTGAATTATACTACGAATGTAATAGCACAATTAAACTATAGAAACAATTTAAGAAACTAAAACAAATTAACTAGCACGAAAAATTAACAAATGTGAATTAAAAACGTGAGCTAAAACGAGAATTTAAAATCTAAAGCACTTCTATTAACAAATTTTATGCCTAAAAATCACAAATTTAAAAAGAAAATTTTAGGAAAAAGAATTAGAATTTTTTAACTATTTTTTGAATTTTTTATGAATTTTTAAAGAAAAATGAATTATCAAAAATACACTTTTTCTAAAAATTAACACTAAAATTTTATTTTTATTTTTCAAAAATACTAGAATGAAAAAGAAAATTATTACAAAAAGAATTAGATTTTTCCAAACATTTTTCTATTTTCTATGAATTTTTTAAGAAAAAGAAATTACTTAAAATCTATTTTAATTTCTAGAAAATACAAATGTAACTGGAAAAAATAAAGAAAAATGGTTTTTATCTACTAAAAAGGTACAAAAATTCAATGGAACAAAAATGCCCAAATTTTATAAACTAATTGAACCCTAAATTTGCCAATTAAAAACCTAACCCTAATTTTATTAAAACTAAAATTAAAATATTAAAACTATTTTATTATTACCAAAAGACAAGGTAGAAAGTGTAAAGTATGAAAGTAAAGGGTAGGCGGGAAAACTAAAAGGAATTTACACTTCAAGGAAAACGGGTAACCCTTATCTATGGAAAATGTACAAAACAGACCCTACGATTTACTTATTTTTAGCTTATCTAAAAAATGAAAATAAGCAAAATCTTAAAACTATAAAGTTGAACTTGAGCTTATACTCTACAACTTTAACAAAGGCACTTGTAACTTTTATCCAATAGATAAGCTAGATAATAAGCATTTAACTCTGCACAACAGAAACTAAGGTTTTTACCTTGAAAATCCTATTTTTCAAACTTTGGCTTATTACTTGCTTAATTCTTTATGAAAGTTAAAACTAAAAGATGCTATGTGAAGCTTATGATGTGTTCTAAGAATATCTAAAAAGAAATAAGCTGCAAATGAACAAGAAGAACAAGAAATTTGATATAAAAAAGTGCAAGTTCAAGCTTAAAACTGTTGATAAGCAATTACTAATAAGCTAAAAAGCTTAAAACTAGATCTTAGAAACTGAAATTTCAAAAATAAGCTATACTATGAATGTAGGTAAAACCTAGATAAAAGGAATTTGGAAATGTTAACTAGAAAATAGGAATTCAAAAGAAATAAGCTAGAAACTTAAGCTGCTGCTATATCACTTTTGTAAGAACATAAAAGCTAATCAAAAGCTTATTAATGAAAGTTAAAAGCTTATCTATACTAAGCTAATGGAGTACTATTGAAATGCTTAAAATCAAATTCTAACTCCTAATTACTAAAGCTAGAAAGTGGCTAGAAAAGTGATGAGCAACAACAATATTAACTGTTGTTGCTGATGCAATTGACCAAAGGTTTAAATGCAGGCTAAGTTTTCTAAGGTAAGAACTCTTTAAACCAATTACCTATATGTATCTAAGCTTATATTAACCAAACTTGAACTCTTAAATGCTTTAAACCACTAGAATCTAAAACTACTTTGCACTCTAAAACTGCCCTGGTGTTGGCTAAGATTTTTAAGCTCTAAATTTTGAGTTTCTACAAACTAAATTTAAAAACCTGTTTAAAACTTCATAACTTTGTAATCCTCAACTATGTAAAGTGCTATGACAGTCTATTATTGACTTTACAAGTCAAATTCACCTAAATCCAAACACTCCTTATCCTGAACTGTCTAAACTATAGTTCACTTAAAATCTATTTTAAAAGCTCAAATGCTAAAATCTTTTAGCTACTCAGTATTAAACTCACCTAACTAAACTATTTAAGCACTAAAACCTATAGCTTATTAACAGGAATAAGCTAGTTCTTCAGCTAGCCTATTATACTAAGATGACAGAACTAAAGGACAAATTGAGATTAAACAAATTTTAACTAATGAAAACTTAAAACATCTAGAGAATAAGCCTAAACAAACATGTTTGAAGAGAAATGAACAAGAATGAATAGCAATTAGCAAATGACTTAAGCTAAAATTAAGCTGAGATGAAATTTAAGTAATGAAACCTTGATTTATGTAGTCTCAGACACAAGGTCACTCTTTCTGAATGAGTGACCTTAAAACTCAATTACCTAATGTGGCACCTTGCCTCTAAACCAAAAGCTTAAAGCTATAAGCTCAATAAGCTAAATGTAGCTTATTTACTCCTCAATGCTTCCAAAATTGAACTCAATTGAACAATTATGAACTAAAATAGACAAAAACAGTATTTAGAAAGCCATTAACTAAATTTGAACAACTTTAGAATAAGAGAAAACAAAATAAGCTAAGATGAGCTTATTACAAGCTTATTGACTAAAAACGGCTTATTACATGAAAACTTGTAAATGAAATCAACTCAAATAGCTTTATTGCTTAGAAATGAAGAGTACAAGTGAAGAAACAAGTAGTACAACTGAATTTAAAAGTTTAAAAGCTTAATTGAAAATGATGAACAGTAAACGAAAGCTAAAAAGGAAAAATTACAAAGTAAACTGAAAAATTAACTAACTATATCTAACACTAACTAAGAGCTTGTATTTATAGCTGAGAGTGATAAGAAGATGAGAAACTCAAAACACACTCCTTGACAGCCGTTGGATCTCTTTGGTTCGATTTTAAGCCGTTAGATATAAATGGTGAGGTTCCGTAGCCAATAGGCCTTTGACACTGGAGCGCGAAGTGATGTGAGAATGAGTAAAACGGGGGATTTGGGCGGGAAAAACGGTTAGGGGCGGTTAGGGAAAGGTTTAGCCGCGTTTAGTGTTTGAAAGTTTAGGAAAATTGCAAAAGTAGTCCTTGTGTTTCATTTCCACAATGTAGTGTTAAAATAACTTTCGGATTTGACAAATCTAGCCCTTGTACTTTCTATCTCCTTTTTCCTCTTTATAAACAAACTTTCTAATTTAGACAACTTTGGTCCTTTGACTTCAAAACAACCAAATGAATCCTTGAACTTTTGAAAACTTATCATTACTGATCCTTTGACTTCAATTTGGGTCTTCATCGACTTTCCTTTCTTGTATCGGGCTGATCCGGCTTTGGTAACTTTTTCAAACTTCTCTCTTGTACTTGTCTTTTCCGTTTCTTGTTGGTTTTTGCTTGTTTTTGCTCTTTTTGACTTTATTATCCTTTCATGCACATTATGACATAGAAGCACACATATTTCCTTCTTTTGGCATGTTTTCTTGTCTTTTATTGGCAAAATCCCGGGTATTTAATGTATACAATTTAACATTTATCAAAATTCCCCAAACTAAAGGATTGCCGTGTCCTCACGCAATTTTATCAATTGTACACTTTGTAAACTAACAAGTTTCCAAAATGCCCTTGTTTTCACCTTTTATGAATCACCTTTTTAAAACATCTTAAGCTTTTTCTCAACATTTTATCTCATGGAAACACATTAATGGCAATCATTGCAATTTTGCAACTTTTAGGCTCATTGAAATAGGCTACTCCCGATTAATAGAGCACAAAAGAGGAAAATTCGTCTTCCCTGACTTTTCACTAGACTAAACAAAGCTATTAAACAAGATCATTGTCAATATAAGTCCAAATGGTTAAGCTCTTATACTTACAACTTGTGAACTTTTCACTCCCAAGAATAAATTAATGATTAAGATGTGTGCACTCTTTTCAACTTAACCATAGATCAATTTATCTTTATAGTTGAAATCCATCTAAGCTTTACACTTAAGCCTTGTGAGCTTAAATGTTAATAACATAGATAAACCTCATCTCAAAGCTAAAAAGAAATTAGAAACATAAAACTTATAAATTGTTTTTTAGAAACATGAAATTTTTAACATTCTTTTATTTCCTTATAAATTATTTTTTTTTTCAATAGGAATGTTGTTATTATTCGAACCTCCTACTTTAGGCCTTTCTCCCAAAAATATAGGGATTATGCTTAACTCAACAACTGGTGTTACTTTGTTCGAAACACCCCACTCCGTTGCTTAACGTGTGTGGGTTTCGCGACAACAAACTTTTTCCTACAAAGCACTAGAATCCAATGTCCCTTAGTTCGCAATCACCACCTAGGCCGCGCTCTCTTAGTGATGATGCCTACGAACCCTTGATTCCACGGACATAGCTTTTAATCCTTAGTTGCGACCACATTGCCGTGTCTCAACTCTCAACATGGATCGCCAAACCGATTAAAACTAATTTATTGCTTTTATTATTATTATTTTTGCGAATGCTTCAATTAGCTACGAAAAATTAATGCTTTTGCATTTGGAAATTGCTTCATTTGAAATTTTTTCTTTTTATAATTATATTTTGGTGAATGGAAAATTTTCACTTAGTAAATAACTTATAATTTTGAAACCAAAATTTGCTTACTTAATAATATGAATTACTTTTCAAAATGTAAGAATTTTTCTAAAGACATTCGGTTGACTTAGTTAAATTTTAAAATGAGTACGTATGATTTGATATGTTAAGAGTTATGGGAGTTAAAACAGACACAAATCATTCCATATAAGCTTTAGGTTTCAAATAAACCTTGCTTGAGCAAATTCACTTATATTTAACTACATCATCTCTTGTTCTTCACATTTTAAATCAATGCACAATAGGATTTTGTGAAGCTTTTTGCCCCACAATAGGTAGGTTTAAAGAACTAGCTAGGGATTTTCACCCTGGTCAAGGTCAAAAATTAACATCCCAGTCTCACCAAACGGGATTACCAAAAAAGTGTGTTTTTCAAAACTAAGCTTCTTTTAAGCTTCTCTTGTATGCAATAAAATTTATAAAATTTTTCCTCTTTTTTTTTCACAAAAAGGATAATATCAAAAAGGTTCAATACAGGTTGCGTGAAAATGAAATGGCAATATCGAAGATTCCTTCCCCAAATAAAATGATTACGTGTCATCATAGTCTTATCATAATAGGTACCAAATATATAATATACTATAGGTATACTTAAACTCAAATATAATTCTAAGGTCATGACAATATAGACATAGGAATGTTTGTTTGTAAAGAAAGGATATGAGATTTCCCACTTTATGAAGAGAAGATTGGAGACCATCAATGGAAATTGTGGGCATTGCTTATAACACCATAGTTTGATCATTGAATCCTCCAAAATGGGAAGCGAAAAACCTAGACATACAAGCAAAACAACCAACATGAACGAAACGAGACACAAGCCTCCTCTCATCATTTTACATTGTTAGCTCAAAACGACTTAAACGGCTTATTTTTATTATACGGAGTAAAGCTATACTCGACCCGAATTATTTGTTCCTTGGGGAAAACAAAGAAAATTTAAAAGTAAGGTGATAAAAAGGAATATGCATGGGTGCATCACCAACGAAGCGCTTGTTTATTAAAGAGTCCCCTAGCTTGACTCATTATCCAACAAGGTTCATTATGGAGGATAATAATAGGGGTGAAGAAATTCCAAGTAGGTTTGGTATCTCACCAAACTAGGTATGATGATATACCGTTGCTTTTTTTGATCCCGGGTTCAAAAAAACTTTTTAGAAAGAATTTCAAGGAGAAAACATGTGAACTCCGGACAATGCTTTAGGTAAAATGTAAGTCTATTTAAGGTGGGTGGTGGGGGTGGAGTGGGGTCATAACATCAAGAGTCAAATTGAGATTTAGATGGTGCTTAAATTTCTTTTAAAAATCTTATTCTTAAAGCATCCTTTTAAAAGTGTCTTTATGAATTATTATCCCGGTGTCAAATATCTTAAGAGTTACAGGACTCTTCCTCGTAAGCACTTATCAAAAATACCTGGTTTTTTAAAAACTTTCATCTTCAATCCTCGTGGAGTCATGTTGTGGGTAAAAACCTAGGGTTAGTGTGACAAATGGTTAGAAAAGAGTCGGGTAGTGAATGTGAGGGTATCTTCTCTACATTTAAAACAACATTTTCACCCTTATACCCGGGTAAGAAAGTTCACTTGTGTTAATTTCGTCAAAAACCTTAACAATTCTCCTTCACGGAGCTCGTTATCAAAAGTAAATGTCTCGTAATCGGGGAGAATCATCGATAGTCATCATGGGGGTTAATGCTCATAGTACGTAGTGTACTACCAGAATTCTAGTCACGGGCACTCTCGATACCGTTTAGTATGAGTTAATCGAAAATCTAGGGGGCAACATCCGACCTACCTCAAAAGGAAATCAAAAATCCACAATGGGGATTGTAGAGGAGGGGCAAATCTATAGGAGATATCGGATTTTAGGAGGAGAGAGACTAATGCGTTTTTAATATTCTCTATTAAAATTATAACTTTTCGACTAATTTATACCGGCAAAAGTGAAATGTCAACGATCTTGAATAATGTCGAGATCTATCCTCTCTCCGTCCTCCTCAAATTGCAACTCATCATCTAACATAAAACATGTAATCATATCGTAATCGTCGTCAGGTATCATCGTCATCGACACACTGTTCTACAGTTTCCAGGCGTACATCGGAGCAAGATGGCGCGTGTTAAGTTACTCGTGCGACTTATAGCTAAATACGATTCATCGCATGTCAAACAAATTACACTCCCCAAACTAAAAGTCATCGGACTCACTTGGGTTTGAAACAAGGGTCTACAACATTATCGTCTCCTTTTTTGGAGTAGTGTTAATATGCCGTCCTCCTTTATGAGTGAATCCTTAGCTCTTACGTTTGATGTAACGGGTGTGTGTATCGTGTTTGGATGACCGCTAAAATCCTAATTCATGTCATTGATAATATTCTGAATTCGGCTCTAACTTCAGACTCTTCTAAGCTCTTCTGCTTCTTGTATGATTTTCCAAATTTCTAATGCTTAGACCATGAATTTTATCCTTAAGATCATAAATCTTTCTTTACATTTTTTCTATAAATAATATCGAATCTCTCACTTTTTGTATCTTCTTTTTCTAAATCATTCATCCTTTCTTTTATCTCTATATAATCACTGCTGCTTCTGAATCTCCAAATCTTGGATTCTCATTTCTTTAGGAGATTGACTTTCATTTATGGCTTGATTAGCTTTTTGAAGTCTCTCCTCGGAAAGTCAGTTCCGCAATATCCTACTTCTCTTCTTGATTTTCTGGATTTGGTTAGAAGTTTCTTGCTTTTAGTGGATGAATTTCAATTAAGGTTTGTAAAATCCTTAGAAGACTTTGACAACAATTCTTTCAAAATACTTAGGTTGAGTTTGCTCTTCTTCCTCAAACTTGCTTGATCTTCAAAAATTTTCTCCTAATCTAGAAATTAATGAATGCTCTTTTCATTATGTTGGTATGTGATCCATACTTCTTCAAGAGTCTTGCATAGCTGATATAAGATCAACGTTTGAGCATGTAGCATTCCATACTTGGGTACGGAGGAGTCGGAATAAACATCGGAAAACTGCGAGGGGGTTGAAATTGGGTCGAAGCCGGAAGAATCGTGAATTATAATACTCTTGGTTAATTCAGGCTGACATTGGTAAGTCTCATAGGTCCCCAATGTTTTCACACTAAGATATGGTTGTTGGGAAGTGTTGTGGTATCATGTGGGGAAAAAATAAAATTTCGATTGTGTAGCATGAGTCCGGAAAAATGATGGACAAGGTTTTTCCATATTGAGCAATCATTCCACAAGACTCGCAATTAAGAGTAAAACATCTGGTACTCGGGCTAGTGCGGGTTAATGGTATAATTTGGAGTTTTGTGTAATATTTTGGATAAGGACAAATTTGTTAGACTAAATAATCACGTCCCGTTATAAGTTCTGTACTCAAGTCATAACAAGAGCAACCCAGACATAAGGATTTTTAATTTTTGACATTTGATAGCTCAACATACATGGACAAGAATTGATAAAGGATTTTTTGAATTTTATGATTTTTTAATTTTTTTTATAATTTATTTATTTATTTATTTATTAAACCCTAAAATTCTAAGAATGGAAAAATACATCGAGAAAGAAACTCAACCAAAGATATACTCACGTACGGTAGCTTTATAAACCACAACTAACTCACAAAATAGAGCGGGAGTTAAGGGAAAGAGCGAGGGCTCTTTTAGATTAACCCTGTCCTTGAGGACGATCGTAGACCAAGACCTGGCCCTACTACTCTTTTAATGAATAAGCCAACTAGAGGTGAGCCGTACCTAGCGAGTGTCAAAAATGGGAGTGTTTTGATCTTTTATTGCGATGATATTATGATAATACTTCAGTTGGAAGTATTATTTTATTGTTGATTCTTTTTTTTTCTTTTTTTTAAATGTTTTTATATTTTGGATTTATTTTTTATTATTTTTATTTATAATAGAAAGAAAATTTTTGTACTTTTTATATTTTTGAATTTTTTTGTGTTTTGATTTCTTATATACTCAGAAATAACTATCCGGTGGGAAAAGGATCTTCCTTTTTTTTTATTGAAACCTTTTTTTACTCAAGAATTCTCAAAAATCGTTCACGTCTTCCCCGGCAACGGCGCCAAAATTTGGTTGCGTGTGAGAGCACTAGTCAAATTTATATAGGTATAGTATAAACCCCGTGACAATTCTTCCCAATTACTTCTCAAACAAGAGAAATAAAAAGGTAAAATCTCACTTAAGAAAACACAATACGTATATTTTTAACCGGGAAGTATTTTCTTCTCGGGTCGTATCCCAACGAAGTCGTGAATTGAGATTCGGGAATAATTCGGATTCGAGTCAAGAATTTATAAAGGATTTTTGAACTTTGAATTATACTACGAATGTAATAGCACAATTAAACTAAGGAAACAATTTAAGAAACTAAAACAAATTAACTAGCACGAAAAATTAACAAATGTGAATTAAAAAATAGTGAGTTAAACGAGAATTAAATCTAAAGATTTATTAACAAATTTTATGCCTTAAAAATCACAATTAAAAAGAAAATTTTTAGGAAGAATTAGAAGTTTTTAACTATTTTTGATTTTTTATGAATTTTTAAAGAAAAATGAATTATCAAAAATACACTTTTTCTAAAATTTAACACTAAAATTTTATTTTTATTTTTCAAAAATACTAGAATGAAAAAGAAAATTATTACAAAAAGAATTATATTTTTCCAAACATTTTTCTATTATTCTATTTGAATGTTTTAAGAAAGAAAAGTACTTAAAATTATTTTAATTTCTAGAATCAATACAATTGCTAACTGGAATATTAAAGAAAAATGGTTTTCTATCTACTAAAAAGGCTGCAGAAATTCAATGGGAACAAAATATGGCCCAAATTTTAATTATAAACTAATTGAACCCTAATTTTGTCAATTAAAAACCTAACCCTAATTTTTTAAAACTAATTCTTAAAATTTTAAAACTATTTAATTATTCCTAAAAAGACAGGGTAGAAAGTGTAAAGTATGAAAGTAAAGGGTAGGCGGGAAAACTAAAAGGAATTTACACTTCTATGAAAACGGTTAACCTTTAACTATGGAAAATGTACAAAACAGACCCTACGACTCAGCTTATTTTTGGCTTATTTAAAAAATGAGAATAAGCTAAAACTTAAAACTACAAAG